>JARQOD010001366.1:36828-100345 GCA_033576555.1 Oophaga sylvatica
GACCTGTGCTTTGCTGCGGACGTTTTTCCTTCTCTTTCAAACGCAGTCATTACTTTGGAGACAGTACCTCTTGACACACCAAGCATTCGGGCACTTTCGGTTACACTAGCGCCTGCAATACCAGCACCAACAATTTGGCCTCTTTGAAAATCCGAGAGGTCTGCCATTGGTATCAGGTTCTAATCAACTACAAAACATTACCATATGTCACGGTTTGCATGTTTATAACATGTTCGAAGATTATGATGCCAAAACGTTAGATGTTTCCATTATTTTGTCCAACCCCTGAATATATGTATGTATATATGTATGTATATGTATATATATATATATATATATATATATATATATATATATACACAGTACAGACCAAAAGTTTGGACACACCTCAAAGATTTTTCTGTATTTTCATGACTATGAAAATTGTACATTCACACTGAAGGCATCAAACCTATGAATTAACACATGTGGAATTATATACTTAACAAAAAAGTGTGTAACAACTGAAATTATGTCTTATATTCTAGGTTCTTCAAAGTAGCCACCTTTTGCTTTGATTACTGCTTTGCACACTCTTGGCATACTCTTGATGAGCTTCAAGAGGTAGTCACCGGAAATGGTCATCCAACAGTCTAGAAGGAGTTCCCAGAGATGCTTAGCACTTGTTGGCCCTTTTGCCTTCACTCTGCGGTCCAGCTCACCCCAAACCATCTCGATTGGGTTCAGGTCTGGTGACTGTGGAGGCCAGGTCATCTGGCGTAGCACCCCATCACTCTCCTTCCTGGTCAAATAGCCCTTACACAGCCTGGAGGTGTGTTTGTGGTCATTGTCCTGTTGAAAAATAAATGATGGTCCAACTAAACGCAAACTGGATGGAATAGCATGCAGCTGCAAGATGCTGTGGTAGCCATGCTGCTTCAGTATGCCATCAATTTTGAATAAATCCCCAACAGTGTCACCAGCAAAGCACCCCCATACCATTCACACCTCCTCCTCCATGCTTCATGGTGGGAACCAGGCATGTAGAGTCCATCCGTTCACCTTTTCTGCGTCGCACAAAGACACGGTGGTTGGAACCAAAGATCTCAAATTTGGACTCATCAGACCAAATCACACATTTCCACTGGTCTAATGTCCATTCCTTGTGTTCTTTAGCCCAAACAAGTCTCTTCTGTTTGTTGCCAGTCCTTAGCAGTGGTTTCCTAGCAGCTATTTTACCAAGAAGGCCTGCTGCACAAAGACCCTCTTAACAGTTATTGTAGAGATGTGTCTGCTGCTCGAACTCTGTGTGGGATTGACCTGGTCTCTATAATCTGAACTGCTGTAAAGCTGTGATTTCTGAGGCTGGAGACTCGGATAAACTTATCCTCAGTAGCAGAGGTGACTCTTGGTTTTAATTTCCTGGGGCGGTCCTCATGTGAGTCAGTTTCTTTGTAGCGCTAGATGGTTTTTGCAACTGCACTTGGGGACACTTTCAAAGTTTTCCCAATCTTTCGGACTGACTGACCTTCATTTCTTAAAGTAATGATGGCCACTCGTTTTTCTTTACTTAGCTGCTTTTTTCTTGCCATAATACACATTCTATTTAGTAGGACTATCAGCTGTGTATCCACCAGACTTCTGCACAACACAACTGATGGTCCCAACCCCATTTATAAGGCCAGAAATCCCACTTATTAAACCTGACAGGGCACACCTGTGAAGTGAAAACCATTCCCGGTGACTACCTCTTGAAGCTCATCAAGAGAATGCCAAGAGTGTGCAAAGCAGTCATCACAGCGAAAGGTGGCTACTTTGAAGAACCTAGAATATAAGACATAATTTCAGTTGTTACACACTTTTTTGTTAACCCCTTCATGACCCAGCCTATTTTGACCTTAAAGACCTTGCCATTTTTTGCAATTCTGACCAGTGTCCGTTTATGAGGTAATAACTCAGGAACGACTTCAACGGATCCTAGCGATTCTGAGATTGTTTTTTCGTGACATATTGGGCTTCATGTTAGTGGTAAATTTAGGTCGATAATTTTTGCGTTTATTTGTGAAAAAAATGGAAATTTGGCGAAAATTTTGAAAATTTAGTAATTTTCAAATTTTTAATTTTTATTCTGTTAAACCAGAGAGTTATGTGACACAAAATAGTTAATAAATAACATTTCCCACATGTCTACTTTACATCAGCACAATTTTGGGAACAACATTTTTTTTTGTTAGGAAGTTATAAGGGTTAAAATTTGACCAGCAATTTCTCATTTTTACAGTAAATTTACAAAACCATTTTTTTTAGGGACCACCTCACATTTGAAGTCACTTTGAGGGGTCTATATGGCAGAAAATACCCAAAAGTGACACCATTATAAAACCTGCACCCCTCAAGCTACTCAAAACTACATTCAAGAAGATTATTAACCCTTCAGGTGCTTCACAGGAACTAAAGCAACGTGGAAGGAAAAAATGGACATTTTAATTTTTCCAACAAAAATTTTCTTTTAGCATCAATTTTTTCATTTTTACATGGGCAACAGGATAAAATGGATCCTAAAATTTGTTGGGCAATTTCTCCTGAGTACACAGATACATCATATGTGGTCATAAACCACTGTTTGGGCGCACGGCAGGGCTCAGAAGGGAAGGAGCGCCATTTGACTTTTTGAATGGAAAATATGCTGGAATATTTAGCGGTTGCCGTGTCGCATTTGGAGAGTCCCTGTGTGCCTAAACATTGGAGCTCCCCCACAAGGGACCCCATTTTGGAAACTAGACCCCCTAAGGAACTTATCTAGATGCATAGTGAGCACTTTGAACCCCCAGGTGCTTCACAAATTGATCCGTAAAAAAAAGAAAGTCCTTTTTTTTCACAAAAAATTTCTTTTAGCCTCAGTTTTTTCATTTTCACATGGGCAACTACTGTTGGATCCTAAAATTTGTTGGGCAATTTCTCCTGAGTACACAGATACCTCATATGTGGTCATAAACCACTGTTTGGGCGCACGGCAGGGCTCAGAAGGGAAGGAGCACCATTTGACTTTTTGAATGGAAAATATGCTGGAATATTTAGCGGTTGCCATGTCGCATTTGGAGAGTCCCTGTGTGCCTAAACATTGGAGCTCCCCCACAAATGACCCCATTTTGTAAACTAGACCCCCTAAGGAACTTATCTAGATCCATAGTGAGCACTTTGAACAACCAGGTGCTTCACAAATTGATCCGAAAAAAAAAGAAAGTACCGCGCTGAAAAATCCGCAGCATGTGCACAGCGTTTATTTGCATTGTACTGTACATGGTTTCTGGATCTGCTGTGGATCCGCAGCGCCAAATCCGCTGCGGATCCGCAGCAAAATCTGCTGCGGATCAGAGGCGAAATCCGCTGCGATCAGCAGCGAAATCCGCTGCGGATACGCAGCAAAATCCGGTGCTGATTAGCAGCAAAATCCGCTGCGGATCCCCAGCAAAATCAGCTGCGGATACGCAGCGAAATCAGCTGCGGATCAGCAGCGAAATCCGCTGCGGATGCGCAGCAAAATCCAGTGCTGATTAGCAGCGAAATCCGCTGCGGATCCCCAGCTAAATCCGCTGCGGATACGCAGCGAAATCCGCTGCGGATACGCAGCGAAATCCGCTGCGGAACAGCAGCGAAATCCGCTGCGGATACGCAGCGAAATCCTCTGCGGATCAGCAGCGAAATCCGCAACGTGTGGACAGGGCCTAAAAGGAAAAAAAAAATATTTTATTTTTTGTCCTTACCTATGACAGGGGGGGGTTCATTTACTTTTATTTTGATCACTGTGAGAGTTTATCACAGTGATCAAAATAAATTGTACTTTGAAAGGCGCACTGCGCATGCACCGGCGCCGGCCTGCGGGCGCACTGCACATGCGCCCGCCATTTTCCAAGATGGCGGCGCCCATGAAGAGTCCCGGGCGGACGCCGGGACGGATCAAGAGGCCGCAGAAGACCGGAGGAGGTGAGGACAGGCGTGGGGGGTGATCGGAGAGCGGGGGGGAGCGTAGCACACCGGAGGGGAGAGGATCTGTGCGGCCAGCAGATGATAGTAACGGCGGTGACCGTTCGCCGCAATGAATCGGCGGCGGCGGCCGATCACCACCGTTACTCGGTGTGGGGAGGGTGGGAACACAGTGTCCAGCCATGGCCGATGCTATTGCAGCATCGGCCATGGCTGGATTGTAATATTTCACCACTTTTCAGTGGTGAAATATTACTAATCGCTCTGATTGGCTGTTTCACTTTTAACAGACAATCAGAGCGATCGTAACCACGTGGGGGTTAAGCCACCCCACTGTGGTGATGCGCAAGGGGTCCTGTGCCTGCGGGTCGGGTGACCTTTCAGTGATTTCGGTTCCCGACCCGCAGGAACATGATTTATAGCATGACGCCTATGTTGGCGTCATGGGTCGGGATGGCACAGGTTTTCATGACGCCAACGTAGGCGTCATGGGTCAGGAAGGGGTTAAATATATAATTCCACATGTGTTAATTCATAGTTTTGATGCCTTCAGTGTGATTGTACAATTTTCATAGTCATGAAAACACAGAAATATCTGTAAATAAGAAGGTGTGTCCAAACTTTTGGTTTGTACTGTATATATATATGTATATATATATATATATATATATATATATATACATATATATATACATACACACACAGTGCTTACAGTAATAGATGAAAAATGAAGGTTCTTAGCGCACAAATGGGCCAATTCATGTATGCCCATCAACCACTGCAAGGTGACCTCTCTCTGATGGGTCCTTGCTCAACACTATAAGCCACTTCTGGGCCACCAGGCTACAACTTTGGACAAACATGTCACTACTGGGCTAAGCCTACAATTTATGGGCTGGTAGAGCTGATTGCAGCACCTGCAAAGCCAGTGGGAGGGGTTAAATAAGCAAAGAAAAACCAATCAGAACCTCCTAGTGTGAACACGTGCAAGCTGCGAAGACTGCATAATCTAAATTGAATGTTTTAAATGTTTTTTCTGTGTTTTCACATGGCGTACATTCATGTAGATGTGCTGCTGTGTTCTTTTTTGTCTATATTATGCAGTCTTCGCAGCTTGCACGTGTTCACGCTAGGAGATGCTGATCGGTTTAAGTAACTGGATGCTGGCTGCCTCCAGTCTGATCTTGCACCCCTCCCATTGGCCTTGCAGATGCCGCAATCAGCTCTACCAGCCCATAAATTGTAGGCTCAGGCCAGTAGTGACATGTTTATCCAAAGTTGTAGGCTGGTGGGCCAGAAGTGACTTATAGTGTGGAGCAGGGACCCATCAGAGGGAGGTCACCTTGCCATGGTTGATGGGCATACATGAATTGGCCAATTTGTGTGATAAAAACCTTAATTTTTCATCTATTACTGTAAGTAAAAAGAAAAAAAATGTTTTTTAATTTTTTTTTTAAATTTTCAGAAGTTTAATCTAAATTAAATGTTTTTAATGTTTTCTGTGTTTTCACATGGACTAGATTCATGCACATTTGCTGCTGTGTTCTTTTTTGTCTACATATACAGTACAGACCAAAAGTTTGGACACCTTCTCATTCAAAGATTTTTCTGTATTTTCATGACTGAAGGCATCAAAACTATGAATAAACACATGTGGAATTATAAACTTAACAAAAAAGTGTGAAACAACTGAAAATATGTCTTATATTCTAGGTTCTTCAAAGTAGCCACCGTTTGCTTTGATTACTGCTTTGCACACTCTTGGCATACTCTTGATGAGCTTCAAGAGGTAGTCACCGGAAATAGTCTTCCAACAATCTTGAAGGAGTTCCCAGAGATGCTTAGCACTTGTTGGCCCTTTTGCCTTCACTCTGCGGTCCAGCTCACCCCAAACCATCTCGATTGGGTTCAGGTCTGGTGACTGTGGAGGCCAGGTCATCTGGCGTAGCACCACATCACTCTCCTTCTTGGTCAAATAGCCCTTACACAGCCTGGAGGTGGATGGTGTGGGGGTGCTTTGCTGGTGACACTATTGGGGATTTATTCAAAATTTAAAGCATACTGAAACAGCATGGCTACCACAGTATCTTGCAGCGGCATGCTATTCCATCCGGTTTGCGTTTAGTTGGACCATCATTTATTTTTCAACAGGACAATGACCCCAAACACACCTCCAGGCTGTGTAGGGGCTATTTGACCAAGAAGGAGAGTGATAGGGTGCTACGCCAGATGACCTGGCCTCCACAGTCACCAGACCTGATCCCAATTGAGATGGTTTGGGGTGAACTGGACCGCAGAATGTAGGCATAAGGGCCCACAAGTGCTAAGCATCTCTGGGAACTCCAAGATTGTTGGAAGACCATTTCCATTGACCATTGAGAGCTGCGTGTGGTGGAACTAGCGGTGGACATGGCGGACTGAGAGGGGTTTGTGATGGTGATGGTGGTGGTGATGATGGCCTAGATGCAGTCTTTCGTTGGGAAAACATTGTGATTCCCTGACTGCTTTGGCCCTGCGATGAGACCTCAACCTTTCTTGCTGGTGCTGTGCTAACCGGTGGGCTTACAGTGGGGGAAGCAATTTAGCTTTGCTGGCTACCTTCAGTCAGAGCAGGTGCACGTGTGCTACCTGAGGTTTTGTAGTCCGTCCACGCTTGCAAGTGCATGGTGTTTACATGTCTAAGCATGCAACTGGTATTCAAATTTTGGAGATTTTTACCTCGGCTAAAGGTCCTTCCGCACTTCTTACAGATAACCTTTGCCTCATCAATAGGATTTTGGTCAAAAAAAGTGCGACACTGCACTCTTCCTACTATGGGAAAAATTTTCAGGGCTTGCACGCTGTGCTAATTTGACCGTCTGGCCAAGCTGTCCTGCAACTCTTTTTGTTTTTTAACACGTTTTGGACTGCTACGGGCCTGCCAGATAACCGCAGCTGTGATGTCGATGACTGCTGATGATCCTCCTCCTTTTCTGAGCTATTGCCAGCGGCACCCTTTTCCCCAATGGATGCCAATCCAGGTCAACAACTGGGTCATCCATCACCTCCTCTTCAATTTCATCTGCACCTTCCTCTGTGTCACCGTGTAAGGTGGTATAGTATGCGGAAGGGGCACTTGAGTTTCATCAGGGTCAGAATCTAGCTCAGTAGACTGCGAGGGCAATGCAGTGCTCTGGGTGAATATACCAGCAGAATCATATAGCAAAGGCTGTGCATCAGTGCACTCCATGTCATATTCATCTTGGACTGGGGAATTCAGGATTTCACTTGATAAGTTAGGCATGGTATGGTCTGCCGCATCCTTCACTTTTGGTGGGGGTGAAGGACACAAGGAAAGGTGTTGTTCCTGACCAGGAGCCTGCACTGATGACTCAGTGCTTGCAATTTTTGAAACTTCAGAAGAGGAGGCGATAGAGCTGGAGGTTGTTTCGGCAATGTAAGCCAAAACCTGTTGCTGATGCTCTGGCTTTAAAAGCGGTTTGCCTACTCCCAGAAAAGGGAGCCTTCCAGGCCTTCTGGAACCAGACGATGACGCAGGCTCAACACCTCCTGCCTTAGGTGCTATTGTGCTTTTGGCACTACCAGCAGATGTACAACCACCACCATCAGTACCCGCTGGCCCTCCCACCCACTTCCACCATACTTCCTCATGTTTGGGAACATGTACCAATAATACCAGCAGATATATGGTACTGTATGAGGAGCGTACAGCTGTATACGGTGTAGGGGAAAATTTAAATCTCTGTATTTATTTCCGGAGTCACACACAGACGCTCACTCAGTATGTATTTGACCGTAATACAAACAGCAGATATACGGTACTGTATCAGAAGCATACAGCTGTATATGGTGTAGGGAAAAATTTAAATCTCCGTATATATTTCCGGAGTCACGCACAGATAGTCAGCATGTATTTGTCTGTGATACCAGCCGGTACACGGTAGTGTGTAAGGAGCGTAAAGCTTTATACGGTGTGGGAAAAAATGAATGGTCTGTAACTGTGCAGAAAAAAAGAATAAAAGTATTAGTGCCGTGTAAAAAGCAGTCTGCACAGCAGTGTACACACATTAATACAGCTATCAGGCAGCCTAATAACCAGCGCTGCTGCACACAAGAAAATCCTCCCCTGTCACTGTTCTGCCTTCATACACATTGACACGGTGTGCAATCTAGCATACAGCCTAAACCACGATTATATCTTCCAAATAAGCAGACTGTCCTCTGTAGTCTAACTTGTTTATTGGTGAACAGTATAGAACATGCGCGGTAAAACTATAAAAATACAAATGACATAGATAAGTATTGGACACACAGCTGACACTTTACAGGAAAGTATACAGTATGATGCAAACTTTACACAGGATTCTAATAACATCTCCTATGCACTGGCTGCTATACAGTTAATAACCTACTAAACACTGCATTGCTAGAGATGATATTGATTTTACCATATATACTTTACCAGGATAGCAAACTCAAGTTGGAGAGGTTACAGGAGAGCACATGAACACGTGTATTCCCTGAAGTACATGGAAGAAATTGGAGCTTATTCTTCCCAGCATACCTTGCTTCAATCCCACAATGCAATACTCTATCTGCTTGTTAAAAGCACAGGCTATAGATTCAGCCACCACTGGATGGTGCTATAACAAACAAACCAGCACACAGTACAAAACATACTGCCCTGTACTCAGATGGGCAGAACAGTCACTGCACACTAACTGTACAGCACAATTGCTATCAGCACAAGCACATAAGAACTTCTTAGATCTTTACAGCCCTAACTCTCTCCCTACTGATAAACAGCAACCTCTCCCTACTGTTAAGATCGGCAGAAGTAAAATGGAGGTCGGCGGTCAGGGCTTTTATAGACACTATGACGCCCCCCCCAAAGCAAGGCAATCACTGCAATGCCCTGCTCTACGATTGTGGTGGACACTGCACATGTCACAGTGTACGTCCTTGCTCATTGGCTGAAAAAAAGACACCTGCAAGCATTCTGGGAAATCCGACTTTGGCGCTCGTTTTGCCAACCGCATGGCCGACTTCACGCTATGGCAAAAGTCGGCAACTTACGAATCTGGCCGACCTGTTTCGCTCAACTCTACTCATCACTACCTACTTGCTTTAATTCCCTAAATGCTTTCTTTTTGTCACTTATTGCGCCCCTTACAGCTCTATTTAGCCATAGTAGTTTCCTCTTATTTCTAGCATGTTTATTCCCATAGGGTATATATTGTGCACAGGTCCTATTCAGGATGCTAATAAACGTCTCCCATTTTCTTTGTGTATTTTTATGTCTCAGGATACCGTCCCACTTAATTGCACCAAGATCATCTCTCATCCGTTGGAAATTTGCCTTCCTGAAGTTTAGTGTCCTTGTAACCCCTCTACTACGCGTCTTATTAAAGGATACATGAAAACTTATTATTTTGTGATCACTATTACCCAAGTGACCCCAACCCTTATATTTGATATGCGGTCTGGCCTGTTGGTTAGTATTAGGTCAGCACTGCCCCCCCTCTTGTTGGGTCCTGAACTAAGGTAATTGTCTCTCATAGTTGTCAAAAACCTATTACCTTTGCTGGAACTGCAGGTTTCTGTTCCCCAATGTATTTCGGGGTAGTTGAAGTCCTCCATAATAATGACTTCTCTTTGAGTCGCTGCTTCATCCAGCGTCGGACTGGAGCACCTTGGGCCCACCAGAGAAAATCATTCTTGGGGCCCGCTATGCAGCTACATAGAAATAAATACAAGACCACCAATTGTGCGGTAAAACACGCTAATATCAGGGTATAATATAAGGTAGTAATTATGTAGCAGGGCTTGGGGTAGCCCCTCTCATAGAATATAAAGTAGCCAACTCATAGAATATAAAGTAGCCCCCTCATATAGTATAATGTAGCCCCCTCATATAGTATAATATAGCCCTCCTCATAGAATATAATGTAGCCCTCCTCATAGAATATAATGTAGATCCCATAGAATATAATGCAGCAAGCATCATAGAGTATAATGCAGCCCCCCATAGAATATAATGAAGCCCCCTTCATATAGTATAATACAGCCCCCCCACAGAATATAATGCAGCCCTCCTCATAGAGTTACATGCCCCCCCTCATACAGGGTATTATGCAACCAGGACATACATATATATTATATATTACCAGCCGGCTGGTAAGGACTCTGCCGGCTGCTATACAACGTTGGGTGGGGCAAGGCGACCCCGGAACGCTCGACCAGGTAGTCAGTTTGATCGAGCGTTATTCGGCCACTCAGGACTTCATTCGAGACTCTGCCCCCTCTCGGTTGTCACGCCGATCCCTGTCAACCCAGGAATCGGGAAAGGGGTCGCGTCCCTCTGCTGGGGACAGTCAGCACCGTGCCCGTGCTGAAGGGGAACCCCGGAGTGAGAGTGGCAGGAGACCGGTTCCCTCCCAAACTGTCATAAGACCTAACAGTACCTCAACCCTTAGGTGCTGGAGGTGTCAGGGACCGGGACATGTGATGGCTAATTGTCCCCTGACTACGGAACTCATGGACTGCGGATATAGCCGCCGGGTCTCAATGTATGCCCAGACCGTCTGCACAGCAACCCTCGACCCCAGGACAGTGAACTCCAACTATGCCAGGTACTGGTTAATGGGTACCCTACGGAGGCTCTCCTGGACTCAGGGAGCCTCGTGACTCTGGTACATGGGTCACTGGTGGCAGGAGACAACCCCAGCGGACGGCAGGTCGGGGTTGTATGTATCCATGGGGACCTCAGAGACTATCCAACTACGGAGGTAGTTTTGTCCACGCCATGTGGAGACATAAAACATGTGGTGGGAGTGGTAAAAAATCTTCCCTATGGGACTGTGTTGGGAAGAGACTTGCCCCTGTTCTGGACTCTGTGGAAAAACAAAATCCATTCTCCCCTGGTAAGATGTATTACAGATGCTGTACCCGACGAACCTGCCGTAGGGGTGTCCCATATAGGGATAGAGTGTGACCCCGATAGGTTTCCCTTAGAGGTGCTGGCAGGAGAAGTGGAGGAGACCGCATCGATTCCCAAGCTGGAAGTGTCCAGGGCCACGTTTGGGACAGCTCAGCTACAAGATCCCACCCTGACTCAGGCGCGGGAAAGGGTGCTAGAGGTAAACGGCGTAGCCCAACAGCCCAATGCAGATACGGTATTTCCACGCATGGTAGTCAGTGGTGAGTTGCTTTATAGGGTAGATAAAATCAGGGGCGAGGTTGTGGAACAGTTGGTAGCACCTCAGTCGTATCGTAGGGTGATTCTAGATTTGGCACACTCACACTTGCTGGGGGGCCACTTAGGGGAAAAAAAAACTCTAGAACGTATCTTGCAGCGGTTCTTTTGGCCGGGAGTTTACGCGGAGGTCAAAAGGTACTGCGAATCCTGCCCCGAATGTCAGTTGACCTCACCCACTGCAAGTTTCCGTAGTCCATTGGTACCCCTGCCAATAATAGAGGTACCTTTTGAACGGATTGCAATGGATTTGGTAGGGCCCATTGTAAAATCCGCCCGTGGCCACCAACACATACTGGTGGTCGTCGACTATGCCACCCGATACCCGGAGGCTATACCACTACGCCACACCTCGGCAAAACTTATTGCCCGAGAACTGTTTGCCATGTTCTGTCGCCTGGGACTACCTAAGGAGATCCTGACGGATCAGAGGACCCCCTTTATGTCCAAGGTGACAAGAGAACTGTGCAAACTGCTAAAAATTAAACAATTACGCACCTCGGTGTACCACCCTCAAACCGACGGGTTAGTAGAACGGTTCAATAGAACCCTCAAGTCCATGTTAAAAAAGGTGATTTCTAAGGATGGAAGGGATTGGGACATGTTGCTACCCTATTTGATGTTCGCTATCAGTGAGGTACCCCAGGCTTCCACCGGGTTCTCTCCCTTTGAGTTATTGTACGGCAGACACCCTAGGGGTCTGTTGGACGTAGCCAAAGAGACATGGGAACAAGAGCCGACTCCACATAAGAGTATAATTGAACATGTGGCTAGTATGCAGGACCGGATCGCGGCGGTCATGCCCATCGTGAAAGAACATCTGTTAGATGCCCAGGCAACCCAGAGGCGCACCTATAATAAAAGAGCCAGAGTCAGGTCTTTTAACAAAGGCGATCGGGTATTAGTACTGGTACCCACAGCCGAGAGTAAGCTCATGGCCAAGTGGCAAGGGCCATATGAGATTCGAGAAAAGGTGGGGGAGGTAAATTACCGGTGTATCAGCCCGGAAGGAGGAAACCTGAGCAGATTTACCATATAAACCTGCTAAAGCCTTGGAAAGATCGAGAGTGTTTAGTTACAGACATCACCCCGGGCCTATCACCAGAGAGTTCTATACCTTCAGCCAGGGAAGCATCCAAGGGGGAGGTCAGGATAAGTGATGCCCTCACTAAACAGCTCGCTCCCTGGTGCAAAACAATACCGATGTGTTCTCAGAGCTACCAGGTAGGACTACGGTTATCCAACATGACATTGTCACCGAACCTGGGGTAAGGGTGCGAATAAGACCGTACCGGGTGCCCGAAGCCCGGAGGCAAGCCATTTCGGCTGAGGTAAAACAAATGCTTCAGTTAGGCGTCATAGAGGAGTCACGGAGTGAGTGGGCTAGCCCCATTGTACTGATTCCAAAGCCAGATGGATCATTACGCTTCTGTAATGATTTCCGAAAATTGAATGAAGTGTCAAAGTTCGACCTTTATCCAATGCCCCGGGTGGACGAGCTGATTGAGAGACTGGGGCAGGCCCAGTACTTTACCACGCTCGATCTCACCAAGGGTTATTGGCAGGTACCTCTCACAGATTCGGCGAAGGAAAAGACCGCCTTCGTAACTCCGGAGGGTCTATTTCACTATGTGGTCTTACCTTTTGGGTTACATGGGGCCCCGGCTACATTTCAGAGATTGATGGACATAGTGCTCAAGCCTCATCAGGAATACGCGTCCGCGTATCTAGATGATATCATCATATTTAGCACCGACTGGCAAACGCATCTAACACACGTACAAGCGGTGCTGGATTCTCTCAGAGCCGCGGGGTTAACGGCAAACCCAAAAAAATGTGCGATAGGGCTGGAGGAAGCTCGATATTTGGGGTATGTGATAGGCCGAGGAGCTATCAAGCCCCAAATCAGTAAAATTGAGGCCATAAAAAACTGGCCTAAACCATCGAGTACAAAACAGGTGAGGGCGTTCCTTGGCATCCTTGGGTATTACCGCCGGTTTATACCTAATTTTGCCGGGCGAACCGCGGCCCTAACCGATCTCTTGAAAGGAAAGAAAACGGTAATGGTTCGGTGGAACCCTCAGGCAGAAGAAGCCTTTCAGTCCATGAAGTTGGCCCTGTGTGGACAGCCGGTCCTCATCAGCCCCAACTTCAATGAAACCTTCATTGTACAGACAGATGCCTCGGAGGTAGGACTAGGGGCGGTGTTGTCACAAAAAGTGAATGGTGAAGAGCACCCGGTCACCTACTTGAGTAGAAAACTTGTCCCGGCAGAGAAAAACTATAGCGTAGTAGAGAAGGAGTGTTTGGCTATTAAGTGGGCCTTGGAATCACTACGTTATTATTTACTCGGGCGTCAGTTCCACTTGGTGAGGACCACTCACCCTTGGTATGGATGAGGAATGCAAAAGAGAGGAATGCGCGAGTCACCAGGTGGTTCCTGTCACTGCAAAATTTCAGTTTCTCTGTAGAACATCGCCCTGGGAAGTTGCAAGCAAACGCGGATGCCCTGTCCCGGGCACCCTGTATGGTGGCAAATGTTCAACCCCACAAGTTTGAACAGAGGGGGGGAATATGTGAGGCAGTGACCGGGATCGTTTACGAGGGACGTTATATTTCCCCCAGAATGTGTAGAGACCTATTAAAGCCATTGGAGTGCATTGCAGTCACACACACAGCTGCGGCTGCAATGCAGGAATGAAGGTGAGCAATGACCTAGTCAGACTACCTGGCTAAGGCAGATTAAGTAAAATCCGGCAGGGCCTTCATTTCTTGGAGGAGGTCACAGGAGGAAGTGGGGCGGCCTCCTCCCTCCAACCCGGGTTTTCCAGTGGTTTTTGCCACAGGTCTTTAAAACTCCTGCACTAAGGAGTAGTGTTGTTCTATGTTGGGATCCTGCAAGGAGCATAGCAGGAAAGCTCCACAGGACTGTGTGTAGCTGAACCCAGGCCTGGGACGGCTCTGCACCAGTCAGGCTCTGTTCGGCCCGGCGCGGCCGTTGTCCCCGGCAACCAGTGTTTATGGACTGATGTTAACCCGGCTGCGTACCGGAGGACTTTTCCTGTTTTACCCGTGAGTTGCTGAATTAAAGCTGTTTTCTTTGGACTTGCTTGGGTCACTGCCTCAGTTACTGCACGGTGTGAACACCGCCGTCTTACAATATATATATATATAATCCATACTCACCTCTCCTCATCGCTCCCACGCTGATTCAGGCGGCGGCTGATATCTGCAGATTAACATTATTTGGTGACATGAGAAGTTCCCTTTAAAATATAAGTCAATGGGAAAGCTAAAAAAGATGTCAAGATCATGAAGTCTTTTCAAGTGTATGTCAGTGCTTTCGTTTAAAAAAAAAAGCTACTGTTTTCTTATTCGTTATAAAGATTTTTTTTAAAGTCATCGACTGTCAGTAAGACGCTCCAATAAAGAAAAAGCTCCAGCAAGAATAAAGTGTTGAAAAAGAGCTCAAGTAAAGTCCAGAAAATACTAATATAAAGGAGATTTTAGGTCTACAAAACCCGAGAAAAGTAATAATTCCTGAAGAGTTTTCTTCTTAAAAAACAGATTGTTTTTCCTCTCGTAGAACATGTTCACACAGAGGGTTTTTTGGCAGTGTTTTACAACACAAACTCTAAAACTAGTGTTTTTTTTAAAGATTTTCTACTGCAAAAACTGAGAAAAAACACCTCAGTATGAGCCTACCTTAGTCTCCACAGCGCAGATTAACATATGAACTACCCACAAATCGCCCCCATAAACTGCAATGGGTAATCTGCACTGCTGGTCATTCCAGTGGATTTCTTTTAACCTGTGACATGTCACCTAGTGAACAATCTTCCTGGACACCGCAGTGGGTGGCCCGTGGCCTTAGACCTCTTTCACACATCCGTTTTTTTTTACTTCAGGCATGATCCGGCGTGTTGTTAAAAAAACGGATCCGGTACCGGATGCGTTTTTTTTACCATTGACTTTCATTAGCGCCGGATCATGCCTGATGTCATTGCATTGTATCCGTTTTTGTCCAGATCCGGCGGAAATGTACATTCCGGCGGCCGGACAAAACGGTGCATGCAACGTTTTTTTTTGTTGCCGGAGCCGCCTGATAGTGCCTGAAGCGGCGCATCAGGCGGCCGCTACTATACTACTACTACTACTACTACTGCTACATTTTCCACTGTCTCCGGACATCCAAAACCCTCTTTTTCCGGGTTCAAAAGTTCAGGTCGGATCCAGCAAAAAAATCGATCCGTTGCATCAGTTTTTTCATTTCAGCGCCGGATCCGTCCCTTCAGGTGTTCGCCGGATCATGCCTGACACAAAAAAACAGATGTGTGAAAGAGGCCTTACACAATGGGATGGGGTATTCCATGCGCAGACCCCACAGCGAGCACCACAGGGTCAGCCCCAGATTTTTTTGCTTCAGATTCTGGTGCACTTACACCTCAGTGTGAACATGGCCTTAGGTAAACTAAGATGTGTCATATCTGCCATAAATCCTGTAAGACTGAGCCCGAATGTCACATCCCGCTGGGATTTCTCATGTGCCAGCGCTGCCCTTCATAATCTGTTCTAAGTACATGGGCACAAATGTCAGGAATTGCTAGAAATAACTCCACTTCTCAGAGCAATGGGAGCAGCGCCCTGAGGACTGACCCTGCCAGCAGATTCCCCCTGCTGTACCCAGGAAAGGTGGGCAGCACAGGGGCAAGGAGGGACATGTGCTATACCGGAGCAGAATCAGTGGAGCACCAAGGCCCAGAGGGTGGCATCATCAGTGGGCATAAGGGCTCTCAGCCCAGCCTCCTGCACTCACAGGGGGATAAGTGAACCCTGCAGCCAACTATTCAGGAGTAAGTTGGAAAGTTGTGCCCCCCATACCTGCTGATATAGCCATTGACGTCCCCATCACAGGTCTGGAAGAGGCACCTCATCCTCTCCTCATCGGGGCTGGAGGTGTCGCTGCTCCCGTTGCAGCTGCTGGTCCCGGTGACTTCCACAGCCGCCGTAGTGCACGGCTGGGCGTCCACAGACTGCCCACTGATGGATGAGGAACAGCCTAGAGCCAGCTGCGGACACAGCCACCAGTTACTCGCCCAGCTCTCCTCTCTCCTGGTGCCTGTTCCTTCCCCCTCTCCCTCCCATACACACATGGCTCCACTCCGTAAACTTCGTACACACATGGCTCTGCTCTGTACACACGGCTCAGCTCCGTACACACAGGGCTCTGTTTTGTACACCCCATACACGCTGGGCTCTGCTCCGTACACCCTATACTCATGCGGCTCCGCTCCGTACACCCCATACACACACAGCTCCGCTACGTACACCCCATACACACGTGGCTCTGCGCCATACACCCTAAATACACGCGGCTCTGCTCCGTACACCCTATACACACGTGGCTCTGCTCCGTACACCCTATACACACGTGGCTCTGCTCCATATACCCTATACACACGCGGCTCTGCTCCGTACACCCTATACTCATGCGGCTCCGCTCCGTACACCCCATACACACACAGCTCCGCTACGTACACCCCATACACACGTGGCTCTGCGCCGTACACCCTATACACACGCGGCTCTGCTCCATACATCCTATACACATGCGGCTCCGCTCCATACACACACAGCTTCGCTACGTACACCCCATACACACGTGGCTCTGCGCCGTACACCCTATACACACGCGGCTCTGCTCCGTACACCCTATACACAAGCGGCTCCGCTCCATACACCCCATACACATACAGCTCCGCTACGTACACCCCATACATACACAGCTCCGCTACGTACACCCCATACACACGTGGCTCTGCGCCATACACCCTAAATACACGCGGCTCTGCTCCGTACACCCTATACACACGTGGCTCTGCTCCGTACACCCTATACACACGCAGCTCTGCTCCATATACCCTATACACACGCGGCTCTGCTCCGTACACCCTATACTCATGCGGCTCCGCTCCGTACACCCCATACACACACAGCTCCGCTACGTACACCCCATACACACGTGGCTCTGCGCCGTACACCCTATACACACGCGGCTCTGCTCCATACATCCTATACACATGCGGCTCCGTTCCATACACACACAGCTCCGCTACGTACACCCCATACACACGTGGCTCTGCGCCGTACACCCTATACACACGCAGCTCTGCTCCGTACACCCTATACACATGTGGCTCTGCTCCGTACACCCTAAACACACGCGGCTCCACTCTGTACACCCCATACACACAGCTCCGCTATGTACACCCCATACACACGTGGCTCTGCTCTGTACACCCTATATACACGCGGCTCTGCTCCGTACACCCAATACACACGTGGCTCTGCTCCGTACACCTCATAAACAAACAGCTCTGCTACATCCACCCTGTAAACCCCTCCTGACCTCACACAGAAACTTCCCCTCATCCAGCACCATGACAATCAGCACCCCAAAGTCCTGCAGAGGCCCTTGATTATGTGACCCCTAACTCCTCCCCTCCCGTGACCTCATCACAGGTCCTGTGCGCACAGAACAGCCTAGCGATGTGATTGCTAGGAATGATTTATAGGATGATGTGGAAATGGCTGGCGCAGTGCTCTCAGCTGGATGAGGGGAGTTTGCGCCTGACATCTGCACACAGCATGGCCGGTCAGTTGTGTAGGCACTATCGACATGCAGGGCAGGGACTAATGAAGGAGGCAGGGGCTGGGGGCCGAGGCCCACCGGAGATTTCTCCGGTGTCCCGGTGCCTCAGTCCGACCCTGGCTTCATCTATTTGCTTTACGAGGATATTCTCCGTTGCTTCCATTATTTTTGGAGACTTATAACAAACCCATATCAGTAATTTACTATTTTTTCCCCCTCCTCTTATCTCCATCCACAGGGACTCTACATCTTCATTAGATTCACATATATTATCACGCAGGATGGATTTTAAGGATGATTTTACATATAAACACACACCTCCACCTCGCTTATTTGTACGGTCATTTCTAAACAGGCTATAGCCCTGTAAATTAATCACCCAGTCATGGCTATCATCCAGCCATGTCTCAGATATCCCCACCATGTCATAATTATGTTCCAACAAATTCTAATTCCTCCATTTTGTTGGTGAGGCTTCTAGCATTAGTGTACATGCCCTTTGTGTCTCTCTGTACCTCTATTCTTTCTTAAATTATTAATTGTTCTAACCCCACCCCCATGCCACCCCCACACCCAATTTCATTATTTGTGCCCACGTCTCTATCTGCACTGTCTTCCCCTCCTATAAAATGAATATCCTCCCCCCAGTCCCTAGTTTAAAGACTCCTCCAACCTTCTAGCCATTTTCTCCCCAGCACAGCTGCACCCTCCCCATTGAGGTGCAGCCCGTCCCTAGCATAGAACCTGTAGCCAACTGAGAAGTCAACCTAGTTCTCCAGGAACCCAAACCCCTCCTTCCTACACCAATTCTTGAGCCACTTATTAACCTCCCTAATCTCCCGTTGCCTCTCTGGTGTGGCACGTGGTACAGGCAGTATTTCAGAAAATACCACGTTGGAGGTCCTTGCTTTAAAGTTGCAGCCTAATTCCCTGAAATCATCTTTAAGGACCTTCCACCTACCTCTAACTTTGTCATTTGTGCCAATGTGCACCATGACCGCTGGGTCCTCACCAGCCCCTCCCAGTAATTTGTCAACCTGATCAGCGATGTTTCGGACTCGAGCGCTAGGTTCGATGATCCCTGTCTTTGTGACAGATTGCCCTATCTGTTCCCCTAATAATTGAGTCCCCCACTAACAGCACCTGTCTGGCCTGCACTGCTCTCCTAATTCCTCCCATACTGGAGCACACTCCTCCGGCTTTCAGAGGTAATGCCTTGCTGCAACAGTGCTACCCCTGTACTGACACCCCCCTCATCTGCCAACTTTGCAAACTTATTGGGGTGTGCCAGATCAGGACTAGCCTCCCTGGCGCTCTTCCCTATACCCCACCTTCTAACTGTCACCCATACACATACATACATATACATACATATATACATTTACTATATAATTGTCTAATTCTATCTGTCTGTAACGGAAATCCTGCGTCGCTGATTGGTCACACCCGGCCGGACGCGACCAATCAGCGACAGGCAGAGTCCGGCTGCGAATTGGCACAGGATTTGAAGCACGCACGCCTCCGCTATCGTCGGGAGATCAGCTGCACTAGCCGCTGATCTGACGGTAGCCGCGGGTCATCTCCACGTACATACTCACCTGCATCCCTGTCCCGGCGCGTCTGCTTCTTCCTGTGCTAGGTAGTCACGTAGTACCGCTCATTAAGGTCATGAATATGGACACGACTCCACTCCCATAGGCGTGGCGTCCTTATTCATGAGCTTAATGAGCAGTACCACATGACCGCACCACAGAGGAAGAACCTGACGTGTCGGGATAGAGATGCAGGGACGTGCAGCGATGGTGTGAGCGTAAGTATGATGGGGGAGCTCAGCCATGCATACAAGAATGGGAGGGTGGGAGTGGAGCCATGTATACAGGATGGGAGGGTGGAGCGGAGCTAAGTATACAGGATGGGAGGGTGAAGCAGAGCCATGTATAGAGGATGGGAGGGTGGAGCAGAGCCATGTATGCAAGATGGGAGGGTGGAGCCGAGCCATGTATACAGGATGGGAGGGTGGAGTGGAGCCATGTATACAGGATGGGAGGGTGGGAGCGGAGCCATGTATACAGGATGGGAGGTTGGGTGCAGAGCCATGCATACAAGGATGGGAGGGTGGAGCGGAGCCATGCATACAGGATGGGAGGGTGGAGCAGAGCTAATTGTACAGGATGGGAGGGTGGAACGGAGCCATGCATACAAGGATGGGAGGGTGGAGCAGAGCCATGTATACAGAATGGGAGGTGGAGCGGAGCCATGAATACAAGGATGGGAGGGGGAAGCGGAGCCATGCATACAAGGATAGGAGGGGGCGGAGCCATGTATACAGGATGGGACAGGGGAGCCATGTATACAAGGATGGGAGGGGGGAGCTGTTATGATTTGGTAGCTGAGGAGAGCAGGCAAAAACGGCAATACACCAGAGAGGTTGGAATCTACTGGATTGCAGTACCCTGACTAACCACCACAACTAAAGGCAGCCGTGGAGCGTTCCTAAGTTGGTCCTAGATGCCTCGTCACAGCCTGAGAGGTTAACTACACCTAAAGATAGAAAGAGGAAAGCTATCTGCCCCGGAGCAGATCCCCAAAGAACATAGGAAGCCCCCAAGCATGTAATGGCGGTTAGACAAGAGGAAATACAGACACAGACAGAAAATAGTATGAGCAAACGTTGGGGCCCAATCTTCCTAGAAAGAAAAGGATAGGAAGGACACTTACTACAATCCAAAAAACCCTAAAAAATACCAACTCTACTAATTGAAAAAACACCTGAGATCACACGACCTCTACCACCTAAATTAGTTCTTTGGTGTAACAAAACTAAGCCGCAGCCACTGAAAAAACTGGAAAAGGCAAATGAACAAATAACAGAGGCTCAGATAAACTGAGAGGAGCACAAGCCCCGGAGGGGACCTGGCTGACCTCCACAGAAGTGCAGAGAACAATGCAAAAAGCAAGCACAAAAATAAAAGCAGAAAATATCTTATCTGATAGCAGAAGATGCAGGCAAGACAAAGCAAGCTTCAAAGTGAACCAGGAACCACAGTTGAGAAGAACAATTGATCACCGGCAAACATGATGGGAGGGAACCTCCCTTATATAAGACCAGTCTGTAACTCCTGATTGCCAATCTTCACAATCTTCATTGAATGGTTCAGTACTGTTTGTAACCACCAGAGGCAGATTCTGCTCAGAATTCATTTCTAACGCATTCACAACATTACCCCCCCCCTTGAGGAGGGGTCACCGAACCCTCATTTGGGGACCCAGGTCGGTCAGGATGAGCTCTGTGATACGCACGGATCAGTCTCCTAGCATGGATGTCCGAAGCAAACACCCAAGAATTGTCCTCCTGACCATAACCTCTCCACTTAACCAAATACTGGAGTTTCCGTCTAGAAAAACGAGAATCCAATATTTTCTCAACCACATACTCCAGATTGCCCTCAACCAAAACAGCGTCAGGAGGCGCAGCCATAGGAACCACTGGCTCGACAAACCTCTTCAATAAGGACTTGTGGAACACGTTATGGATCTTAAATGTCCCTGGAAGAAGTAAGCGAAAGGAAACAGGATTAAGAATCTCCATGATCTTATAAGGTCCAATGAACCTAGGCTTAAACTTAGGAGATGCAACTCTCATAGGGATATTTCTTGAGGACAACCAGACCAAGTCCCCCACTTCAAACCGAGGACCATCAGTCCTATGCCGGTTGGCAAACCGCTGGGCCCTCTCCTGAGAGAGGGACAACCTCTCCACTACTTGGTCCCAAAGCATCTCAGATAAGTCTCCAATGTCTGGTTTGTTCTCTCAGTTTGTCCATTGGTCTGAGGATGAAAGGCTGAGGAGAAAGACAATTGAACACCAAGTTTAGAACAAAAAGTCCTCCAAAATCTGGAAACAAACTTGACTCCTCTGTCAGACACAATGTTCTCAGGAATGCCGTGTAACCGAACCACGTGCTGAAGGAACAAAGGCACCAATTCGGAGGAGGAAGGCAACTTAGGTAATGGCACAAGATGTATCATTTTGGAAAACCTATCACAAATCACCCAGATAACGGTCATTCTCTGAGAAACAGGGAGGTCGGAAATGAAATCCATAGAGATATGGGTCCATGGTCTCTTGGGCACAGGCAATGGCATCAACAAACCACTAGAGCGAGAGCAAGGCTTGGAGCGAGAGCAAGTCCCGCAGGACTGCACAAATTCCCTGACGTCACGAGACAAAGTAGGCCACCAAAAGGACCGACCAATCAAGTCTCTGGTACCAAAAATTCCGGGATGACTGGCCAACGCGGAACAATGAATCTCAGACATCACACTCTTTTTCCACCGGTCTGGGACAAACAATTTCCCAATAGGGCAGCGCTCGGGTTTATCCTCCTGACACCCTTCCAGAGCCAGTCTCAAATTGGGCGAGATGGCGGAAAGAACTACGCCCTCTTTCAAAATAACAGCAGGATCAGATAACTCAGGAGAGTCCGCAAGGAAACTCCTCGAGAGGGCATCCGCCTTAACATTCTTAGTGCCAGGAAGAAAGGAAACCACAAAATTAAAACGTGTGAAAAACATGGCCCACCTGGCCTGTCTAGGATTAAGTCGCTTGGCTGATTCCAGATAAACCAGATTCTTATGGTCCGTGAGGACCACCACCTGATGTTTGGCTCCCTCCAGCCAATGTCTCCACTCTTCAAAAGCCCACTTCATGGCCAATAACTCCCGATTACCCACGTCATAATTACGTTCAGTTGGAGAAAATTTTCGAGAGAAAAAGGCACAAGGGTCACTTTTAGAGGTCTCTGGATCTCTTTGGGACAAAACGGCACCTGCCCCAATTTCAGAGGCATCAACCTCCACCTGAAATGGCAGAGAAACATCAGGCTGCCGTAGAACAGGAGCAGAAGTGAATCTCTGCATAAGTTCCTGAAACGCAGAGACTGCCTCAGGAGGCCAATTCACCACATCAGAACCCTTTTTGGTCAAATCAGTCAATGGTTTAACAATAACAGAGAAATTACCAATAAATTTACGATAAAAATTGGCAAAACCCAAGAATCTCTGAAGAGCCTTTAATGAAGTAGGTTGGACCCAATCACAGATGGTCTGAACCTTGACCGGGTCCATTTCAATAACAGATGGGGACAAAATGAATCCCAGAAATGAGATCCTCTGTACGCCAAAAAGACACTTTGATCCCTTCACATACAGAGCATTCTCTCTCAAAATCTGGAACACAGTCCGAACATGTTTCACATGAGAGTCCCAGTCATTGGAAAAAAATCAAGATATCATCCAAATAAACAATCAGAAATTTATCCACAAAATCCCTGAAAATGTCATTCATGAAGGACTGGAAGACGGAAGGAGCATTAGTGAGCCCAAAGGGCATAACTAGGTACTCAAAATGCCCCTCTGGGTATTAAATGCCATCTTCCATTCATCCCCGTGCTTAATGCGAATAAGGTTATACGCCCCCCTGAGGTCAAGCTTGGTAAACCAAGTAGCATTTTCACCCTGGAAAACAGGTCAGAAATCAAGGGTAACGGATATTGATATTTCACAGTGATATTGTTCAAGAGACAATAATCAATACACGGCCTTAATGAACCATCCTTTTTGGAACCTCCCTTATATAAGACCAGTCTGTAACTCCTGATTGCCAATCTTCACAATCTTCATTGAATGGTTCAGTACTGTTTGTAACCACCAGAGGGAGCTTCTGCTCAGAATTCATTTCTAACACATTCACAACAGGGAGCCATGCATACAAGGATGGGAGGGTGGGAGCGGAGCCATGTATTCAGGATGGGAGGGTGGAGCAGAACCATGTATACAGGATGGGAGGGTGGAGCGGAGCCATGTATACAGGATGGGAGGGTGGAGCAGAGCCATGTATACAGGATGGTAGAGTGGAGCGGAGCCATGTATACAGGATGGGAGGGTGAAAGCGGAGCCATATATACAGGATGGGAGGGTGGAGTCGAGCCATGTATACAGGATGGGACAGGGGAGCCATGTATACAAGGATGGTAGGGGGGAGCCATGCATACAAGGATAGGAGGGTGGGAGCCGAGCCATATGTGGAGCGGAGCCATGTATACAGGATGGGAGGGTGGAGCAGAGCCATGTATACAGGATGGGAGGGTGGAGCAGAGCCATGTATACAGGATGGGAGGGTGGAGCGGAGCCATATATACAGGATGGAAGGGTGGGAGCGGAGCCATGTATACAGGATGGGAGGGTGGAGAGAAGCCATGTATGCAGGGTGGGAGGGTGGAAGCGGAGCCATGTATACAGGATGGGAGGGTGGATTCGAGCCATGTATACAGGATGGGAGGGTGGGAGTGGAGCCATGTATACAGGATGGGAGGGTGGAGCGGAGCCATGCATACAAGGATGGGAGGGTGGAGCAGAGCCATGTATACAGGATGGGAGGGTGGAGCAGAGCCATGTATACAGGATGGGAGAGTGGAGCGGAGCCATGTATACAGGATGGGAGGGTGGAAGCGGAGCCATGTATACAAGGATGGGAGGGGGTGCGGAGCCATGTATACAGGATGGGACAGGGGAGCCATGTATACAAGGATGGGGGGGAGTCATGCATACAAAGATGGGAGGGTGGGAGTGGAGCCATGTATTCAGGATGGGAGGGTGGAGCAGAGTCATGTATACAGGATGGGAGGGTGGAGCGGAGCCATGTATACAGGATGGGAGGGTGGAGCAGAGCCATGTATACAGGATGGGAGAGTGGAGCGGAGCCATGTATACAGGATGGGAGGGTGGAAGCGGAGCCATGTATACAGGATGGGAGGGCCGTATGTGGAGTCGGGAAGGAATTTTTTTCCCCAATGTGAAGCTTACTGTTTGCCACATGGGTTTTTTTGCCTTCCTCTGGATCAACATGTTAGGGCAGGTTAGGATAGGATATGGGTTGAACTAGATGGACTTAAAGTCTTCCTTCAACCTTAATAACTATGTTACTTATTTTTTTTTTGGTCTGCCATTGTTTTGTCGTGCCGCGCCCACCACCACCATTTTATGATCCCTGCTGCTTTTACTGTAGTTGTCCATCTATGACTTTTATTTAGGTCTGCCATTGTTTTGTCCGGCCGCGCCCACCACCACCATTTTATGATCCCTGCTGTTTTTACCGTAGTTGTCCATCTATGACTTTTATTTAGGTCTGCCATTGTTTTGTCCTGCCGCGCCCACCACCACCATTTTAAGATCCCTGCTGTTTTTACCGTAGTTGTCCATCTATGAAGTTTTTTTGGTCTGCCATTGTTTTGTCCTGCCGCGCCCACCCCAGGGCCGTATTTTCCATTAGGCACCCGAGGACACGTGCCTAGGGCGGGACTCTGCGGGGGGGCGGCACCTGAGCAACCTTTTTTTTTTTTTATAAGTCCGGGACTCCGGGGGTCGGCCCAACCCCCCCAAATCATACTCACCTCCTCCTGCGCAGCTCCACCGTCCAGCGCCGACATCTGTGAGCGTTGTAAGGTTTCAACTCGCTCAGCTGCTTCAGAGGCATTTAGGAGACACTTTTCTTATCCAAAAGTTCACCAGGTTTATTACTTCAAAAACCTCACAGTAACGTACAGTACAATTCTCCAGTACTTCAGCTCCTGCCTGGAGCCTCACTCCTCAGACACAGAGACCTCTCTGTAATGTCCCGCCTGGACACAGTAAAGTCTGTCCACACTGGCAGACTCCCACAACACTCTCTCAGGTGCCAAACACACTTCTGTTACATAGCCGTAAACCCACCCAGCTCTCCAAGTCACCTGGAAGCCTCCCAATGTATAGCACAACTCTCAGCAGTAGATCTGCTGAGCAAAACAGGCCCAGGCTTCCATCACAGGGCCACCCACCTCTGCGATACATACCGTCCATCCATCACATGCCTCCATGCATATCCCGAGGAGCATACACAGTGCCCCCTAGCTGCATCAGGGGTCACTACACCACAGCGTGCTGTCATACATCGTACCGCTCATTAAGTTCATGAATATGGATGCCACTCCACTCTCATAGGCGTGGCATCCATATTCATGAGTTTAATGAGCGGTACCACGTGACCGCACCGGCGCCAGTCAGACTGAGTCTGTCAAAAACACAGACACACACGTGCAGCAGCCTGAGCCTGGAGCAGGGACCGGACCGGACCGCGCCACCAGTGCACAGACTCAGGTGAGAGCGGTGTGAGCCCCTGGTGCCGGTGCGGTGCCCAGGCCGTTCAGAATGTGCGCTGTGCTGTGCCTGTGTGTGTGGTGACAGCCCCGGGGACACCTGTGAGCGCAGCAGGTTGTCGTGCTGCAGGCGTGTGGACAGTGGGCGGCAGAGGCTGTGGAGTGATCCAGCCAGAGGAAGAATGAGCGGCTCTGCGGCAGTGAGAGGATGGAATCAGCTGGGGGGGGCGATCAGCCTGCCTGGGGGGCCCAGACTATCTGGGGGGCCCAGACTATATGAGCGCTGGGGGGGATCAGCCTGCCTGGGGGGCCCAGACTATCTGGGGCCCCAGACTATATGAGTGCTGGGGGGGATCAGCCTGCCTGGGGGACCCAGACTATCTGGGGGGCCCAGACTATCTGGGGGGCCCAGACTATATGAGCGCTGGGGGGGGATCAGCCTGCCTGGGGGGCCCAGACTATCTGGGGCCCCAGACTATATGAGCGCTGGGGGGGATCAGCCTGCCTGGGGGGCCCAGACTATATGAGCATGGGGGGAGGATCAGCCTGCCTGGGGGGCCCAGACTATATGAGCGTTGGGGGGGGATCAGCCTGCCAGGGGGGCCCAGACTATGAGTGCTGGTGGGGGGGATCAGCCTGCCAGGGGGCCCCAGACTATATGAGCGCTGGGGGGGGATCAGCCTGCCTGGGGGGCTCAGACTATATGAGCATGGGGGGGAGGATCAGCCTGCCTGGGGGGCCCAGACTATATGAGCATGGGGAGGAGGATCAGCATGCCTGGGGGGCCCAGACTATATGAGCGTTGGGGGGGATCAGCCTGCCAGGGGGGCCCAGACTACAGTTAGGTCCATAAATATTTGGACAGAGACAACATTTATCTAATTTTGGTTCTAGACATTACCACAATGAATTTGAAACAAAACAAATCAGATGCAGTTGAAGTTCAGACTTTCAGCTTTCATTTGAGGGTATCCACATTAAAATTGGATGAAGGGTTTAGGAGTTTCAGCACCTTAACATGTGCCACCCTGTTTTTAAAGGGACCAAAAGTAATTGGACAGATTAAATAATTGTAAATAAAATATTCATTTCTAGTACTTGGTTGAAAACCCTTTGTTAGCAATGACTGCATGAAGTCTTGAACTCATGGACATCACCAGACACTGTGTTTCCTTCTTTTTGATGCTCTGCCAGGCCTTCACCGCGGTGGTTTTCAGTTGTTGTTTGTTTGTGGGCCTTTCTGTCTGAAGTTTAGTCTTTAACAAGTGAAATGCATGTTCAATTGGGTTGAGATCAGGTGACTGACTTGGCCATTCAAGAATATTCCACTTCTTTGCTTTAATAAACTCCTGGGTTGCTTTGGCTTTATGTTTTGGGTCATTGTCCATCTGTAGTATGAAACGACGACCAATCAGTTTGGCTGCATTTGGCTGGATCTGAGCACACAGTATGGCTCTGAATACCTCAGAATTCATTCGGCTGTTTCTGTCCTGTGTCACATCATCAATAAACACTAGTGACCCAGTGCCACTGGCAGCCATGCATGCCCAAGCCATCACACTGCTTCCACCATGTTTTACAGATGATGTGGTATGCTTTGGATCATGAGCTGTACCACGCCTTCGCCATACTTTTCTCTTTCCATCATTCTAGTAGAGGTTGATCTTGGTTTCATCTGTCCAAAGAATGTTCTTCCAGAACTGTGCTGGCTTTTTTAGATGTTTTTTAGCAAAGTCCAGCCTAGCCTTTTTATTCTTGATTCTTATGAGTGGCTTGCACCGTGCAGTGAACCCTCTGTATTTAATTTCATGCAGTCTTCTCTTTATGGTAGATTTGGATATTGATACGCCTACCTCCTGGAGAGTGTTGTTCACTTGGTTGGCTGTTGTGAAGGGGTTTCTCTTCACCATGGAGAGTATTCTGCGATCATCCACCACTGTTGTCTTCCGTGGGCGCCCAGGTCTTTTTGCATTGATGAGTTCACCAGTGCTTTCTTTCTTTCTCAGAATGTACCAAACTGTAGATTTTGCCACTCCTAAAGTTGTAGCAATTTCTCGGATGGGTTTTTTCTGTTTTTTGCAGCTTAAGGATAGCTTGTTTCACCTGCATGGAGAGCTCCTTTGACCGCATGTTTCCTTCACAGCTAAACCTTCCAAATGCAAACACCACACCTCAAATCAACACCAGCCCTTTTATCTGCTTAATTGAGAATGATATAATGAAGGGATTGCCCACACCTGTCCATGAAATAGCCTTGGAGTCAATTGTCCAATTACTTTTGGTCCCTTTAAAAACAGGGTGGCACATGTTAAGGAGCTGAAACTCCTAAACCCTTCATCCAATTTTAATGTGGATACCCTCAAATGAAAGCTGAAAGTCTGAACTTCAACTGCATCTGATTTGTTTTGTTTCAAATTCATTGTGGTAATGTCTAGAACCAAAATTAGATAAATGTTGTCTCTGTCCAAATATTTATGGACCTAACTGTATATGAGTGCTGGTGGGGGGGATCAGCCTGCCAGGGGGCCCCAGACTATATGAGCGCTGGGGGGGATTAGCCTGCCTGGGGGGCCCAGACTAAATGAGCATGAGGGGGAGGATCAGCCTGCCTGGGGGGCCCAGACTATATGAGCGCTGGGGGATCAGCCTGCCTGGGGGCCCAGACTATATGAGCACTGGGGGGGATCAGCTTGCCTGGGGTGCCCAGACTATATGAGCGCTGGGGGGATCAGCCTGCCAGGGGGGCCCAGACTATATGAGCGCTGGGGGGGGGATCAGCCTGCCTGGGGGGCCCAGACTATAAGAGCGTGGGGGGATCAGCCTGCCAGGGGGGCCCAGACTATATGAGTGCTGGGGGGGATCAGCCTGCCTGGGGGCCCAGACTATATGAGCGTGGGGGGATCAGCCTGCCAGGGGGGCCCAGACTATATGAGCGTTGGGGGGATCAGCCTGCCAGGGGGGCCCAGACTATTTGAGTGCTGGTGGGGGGGCATCAGCCTGCCAGGGGGGCCCAGACTATATGAGCACTGGGTGGGGGGATCAGCCTGCCAGGGGCCCGGGCCAGACTATATGAGCGCTGGGGGGGTGATCAGCCTGCCAGGGGGGCCTAGACTATATGAGCGCTGGGGGGGGGATCAGCCTGCCAGGGCCCAGTAGATGAGCGCTGGGGCCCTGGCCCTGGGGGGATGATCAGCCAGCCGGGGCCCAGTAGATGAGCGCTGGGGCCCTGGGGGGTGAGTAGCCGGGGCCCAGAAGATGAGCGCTGGGGTGGGGGGTGAGCAGCCGGGGCCCAGTAGATGAGCGCTGGGGCCCTGGGGGGGCGAGCACCGCTCATTAAGCTCATGAGTATGGACGCCACTCCACTCTCATAGGCGTGGCATCCATATTCATGACCTTAATGAGCGGTACCACCTGAAGTGTGGCCGCGCGCTCATACAGGAACAGGATGTCAGCGCTGGACCATCGGAGCTGCAGGCAGCAGGAGGAGGTGAGTATGATGACGGGGGGAAAGAACAGGGAGGGCAGTGAACGCTGGGGGTGGGTGAGCACTGGGTCTGGAGGGACAGTGAACGCTGGGGCTGGGTGAGCACTGGTGCTGGGGGGGCAGTGAATGCTGGGGCTGGGTGAGCACTGGGGCTGAGGGGGGCAATGAACGCTGGGGCTGGGTGAGCACTGGGGCTGGGGGGGCAGTGAACGCTGGGGCTGGGTGAGCACTGGGGCTGGGGGGGCAGTGAGCACTGGGGCTGGGTGAGCACTGGGGCTGGGGGGGCAGTGAGCACTGGGGCTGGGTGAGCACTGGGGCTGGGGGGCAGTGAACGCTGGGGGGCAGTGAGCACTGGGGAGAAGTGAGCGCCGGGGGCAGTGAGCGCTGAGGGAATGAACACGGGGAGGAATGAGCGCTGTGGGGAATGAGCGCTGAGGTGGGGAATGAGCGCTGGAGTAAGGAATGAGTGCTGGGGTGAGGAATGGGCGCTGGTGAGGAATGAGCGTGGGGAGGAATGAGCGCTGGGGGGAATGAGCGCTGGGGTGAGGAATAAGCGCTGGGTGGGGAATGAGCGCTGGGGAATGAGCGTGGGTGAGGAATGAGCGCTGGGGTGAGGAATGAGCGCTGGGGGGGAATGAGCGCTGAGGTGGGGAATGAGCGCTGGGGTGAGGAATAGCGCTGGATGGGGAATGAGCGCTGGGGGAATGAGCGCTGGGTGGAATGAGCGCTGAGGTGGGAAATGAGCGCTGAGGTGGGGAATAGCGCTGGGGTGAGGAATAGCGCTGGGGTGGGGAATGAGCGCTGAGGTGGGGAATGAGCGCTGGGGGAATGAGCGCTGGGGAGAATGAGCGCTGGGGAGAATGAGCTCTGGGGGAGAATGAGCGCTGAGGGAGAGAATGAGCTCTGAGGTGGGGAATGAGCGCTGGGGGAGAATGAGCTTGAGGTGGGGAATGAGCTCTGAGGTGGGGAATGAGCGCTGGGGAGTAATGAGCGCTGAGGTGGGGAATGAGCACTGGGGAGAATGAGCTCTGAGGTGGGGAATGAGCGCTGGGGAAGGAATGAGCGCTGGGGGAATGAGCGCTGAGGGAATGAGCGCTGGACTAATGTAAAAGAGGCGGTTGGACAGAAATGACATCACAAATCTTTTTTTTCTCTTTAATAACATCTTTATTTAGCTTACGAAAAGGCATACAAATCCGCATGTAAAAAACGCATCAAATATGCACCTGCGTTTTCTGCCAAGAGATGCGGATTATGTACGGAAACTTCTGCAGACAAATCTGCAACGTGTGCACATACCCTATGGCTATGTTTCCACGTTCAGGAAACACTGCAGAGCGGACACAGCTCCGTCCAAAGCTTTGCCGGCTTTTGTACTCGCTGTGATTCCACATGTGTTCATTGAACCGTGTGGAATCACTGCATCCTATACATAGGATGGTGTTATTTATTTTGCGCAGACTGAGCGTCTCCGCGAGATAAATAGAAATGCTGCGGTCTAGAAAGATGCTCCATATGTGCATATACGCAGGTCTGTCACCTGCATCTTTTTCAGCATAGTGGATTTTATGGGATTTCATAAAATCCCCTCCACACTGCTGTAACATCTGGACACTGCGGATTGGACTCTGGGCTGTTCTCAGCGTCCAACCCGCAGCATTTCCTGAACGTGGAAACGTACCCTAAGTATATCTCTGCCTCTGGACATTATATAGTATAGATTTGCCTGAACTGTACAATATTATAAATCTACTACCTGAGCATTATATATTATAGATCACCCTGGACATTATATATAATAGATTGTACATCATATATTACAGGTAATTCTGGACATTTTATTCTATAGGTCTCCTTGTACATTATATATTATAGATCTATAATAAATAATATACCAGGAGATCTATAAGGTAAATTGTCCAGATTTATATGTAAGTATCTGTTTACACCCAGACATATGAATAAGGCCTTAGTCAGAGACGGAGCATTAATAGAATAATAAAATCCATCTAGTAATTCTCCAATGTCTGCTGGACATGGTGTGGGGAGAGTTTCTACTTCAGTTAGTACACAAACACCAGACTTCTTGCTGTTAACCAGTTAATGTTTACTTGTTCACCACACTGCAGTGTCAAAAGAGGAAGACAGCGAGACAGGCAGCAACATCACATCAGAGAGCTCTTGACCTCGAAACAGAAAATCCTCAGATCCTGGTATTGTAACCTAATATTAAGAATAATATTTATTCATTGATATTGCGCTATTAACTCCACAGCACTTTACAGACATCATCAACACTGTCCCCATTGGGGCTCACAATCTAAACATCCTATTTGTAAGTCTTTTGAGTGTGGTAGGAAACCACTGTCTTTGAAAGAGCTACATGGGCATACACATAGATTCGGCCTCATTCATTACCTATGGGACTTGCAAACATGTGCGGCACTTGTGGTGAGACAAAAAAATACTGCTAGTAGCGGTGTTTTTTCCGTTGCTGCAAGTATCGGATTTGCGGGATCGCGTCAAAACCGCAAGTGTCGCACATGTCTGCAAGTCGCATAGGGAATGAATGAGGCCGAATGCAGTGTTGCCATAAGTGATCCATTACGTGGCAAAAATCGCTGATGTGCAAGTAGCCTAAGTCACTGCCGACAGTGTCTGCATTAGTCATACTCACCAATGGGGGATGCAGAACGAAAAGTGCCTAGGGCAGCAGAAACTCTAAATACGGCCCTGCCCACCACCACCATTTTATGATCCCTGCTGTGTTCTATGTTGTAGGCTATGTATGCATTTTATTTAACCATTCAGCCGTTCTCACGTAATCCTTTTTTAATTACAGATGGCCGATAAGCAAGATTTCCTGCGTGACTTTATAGAGATGTACCGCTCGATGCCTTGCCTGTGGAAAATAAAGTCGGCGGATTACAGCAACAGGCTGAAAAAGGAGGGGTACCAAAAACTGGTTTAGCTTTGCAAAAACCGTTACCCCGATGAACCAGTGGATGAGTCATCGGTCAAAAAATGGATTCAGGCCCTCCGCACAGTTTACAAGAAGGAACTTAATAAAGTAAAGAATTCTAGCAAGTCTGGAGCCGGGTCTGAAGATGTTTATGTCCCCAAATTGTGGTACTTTGATCTTTTTTCTTTCACAAGGGACCAAGAAGTACCAAGACAAATGGCTTCCATGTTGGCACCAGACCGAGTTATCCAGCAGGACTCCCCTGTCGTACATGTAAGTACCTTTGTATTAAAACACATTTGAATGGGCATGCCCAAGTGGACTTGAAATTAAAAATATAATTGTAAAATGAAGATAAAATAGCTAAATTTATCCCTTCATGTACTGATAATTTATCTAGTTCAACAGTTGAGGCCTATCCATTTAACATACCGTTGAAGGACAGTTAATAACCATTGATACAAGTACCATTTTCACATTTTTGCTGTATTTGGATGTTATAGTGTGAAGATAAATTTCTTTTTCTTTGTGATTTAACATTCGTTTTTTGTTTACGCAGGACATAGAAGAGGCTGTCTCCACACCTCCGTCAAACACGACTGAAGAAGACAGCATGGCGTTGGTACAAGAGGACGAAACATTTGAGCCACCATCCTCATCTGTGCGGAGCCGACTTACATTTTCAGGCAGAAAAAGGAAGGCCCCCACCTCGGCTACTCCAGAATTTATCGAAATAGCCAAAAAAGTCCTAACGACCAAACAGAACCAACCCCAAATCACAGACTTTGCTTACTATGCAAATGAGAAGCTACCAACATTGGATCCGATACAGCGTGTTCATGCTGAAAGAGTGATGCTTGATGTGTTGAGTCAAGTGGCAACTGGAAAACTTACAGACACATCTGGTGTTACGGACAGACAGCACTACCCGCAGTACTCTTGGCCGCACAATCCTGAGCCTCTCGACACAACAATGAGGAGAGGGATAGATCAGCCGAACCCAAGCCCTGTTACACCACCTTTTTTTTATACACCGCCAAGGCAACGTGGTAATGACAACGAAACATTTTACCAACAGTTGTAGTTTTTCAAATATTTTCAAGTTTTTTGTTGTGTATATATTTTTTTTACATTGTTACATTTATTTTAATAAAAATCTTATTTATCTAGTGAATTGTGGTCTTTTATTCTTGTGTTTGTTATTAATGTCAACAATATTGTTGACAACTATTAAAATATTTTATTTTTATTCCATCAACTTGTTTCTACTTGGCACACACTGGGTCATGGGAGTACCAGCAGTCATAGGAATTCCAGCATTGGTAAAAAAAATAAAATGAAAAAAAATTTCAAAAATTAACATTTCTTTTAAAGGCCGTGGTCACACTAGCGCTAAAACCTTATAATAAAAAATAATAACAAATAATACAGCACACCTGCGTATTCAACGTTAAAATATATAAATATATATTTGTAATAACTTTTTGTTTTCAACATTTTACAAAAAAAAACAAAAAAAACAGTTACTGACTGCCCCCCCGTTTGGAGGCCAGCCACAAATCTCTCCAGCATCACCCCGTGGTCATGCATTGTTTCCATTGTTGCGGTCATCGCTGACATCAGCCGCCTGTGCGATGCCAACAGGTCCTGGGGAGTGGGTATTTCTGTGGAGGTAATGGTAAAAGTTAACCAGGAATTCTGTTGCAACAACAACTTTAGTTACATGTTTGCTGTTTAACACTTAAGGGTGTCATGGAAACATATATGTATTCCATATATTCAAAGTATATTCACATATATGTATTCACAGTTCACAGTTAGATAGATCTCACTTGCTAAAAAAACCTTGTGCTCACATATTTCTAGGCCAGATATAATCAGTCATTTTAAAGAAATCTGGCCTTCATAAGACCTTCGTAAAGGAACAAATGCATGAAGTACAAAATGTCCTATTAGATATCTGTTGTTTACATTATAGTTATGCAAGGCAACTAGATCACAAGAATATAAACAATAATTCTGCAACTTCAGCTCTTTTAATCATGATTATCATAATTATCATATTTACACTAGAACAGCCAATAATCTAGCAGCTTTTAATTGTATGTTAATTGACTAACCAGCCCCTTTTTGTAAACGTATAAAACCTTGAATGAATAATAAATGTATGTCTTTGACGAACTGTTATACTGACACTTTCGTGTGGACAGTCCTCATTTCGTTCTGAGCGCTCAAAAAGACATTATATAGAGATTTGGACCTGGCAAGCAGCAAACACAGGATATTTTTATCCTAATTAAATTTCCATATCAGTTGGCGCCTGCACGCGGGGCATTGGACGAAACGCACGAGGACTCGGCCGACCGGAGAGACGGGGGTGTTGGCCCTGGCCTTGGCACACGGGACGGAGACTGCAGCTCCATCAGTAAGGTAAGAAAACTTTGTCATCTTACCTGAATGTTCCCTGTGCCTAGTCCTAGCCTACACTTCCAGCCGGTCGGACGTGGTCATCACCGCATTCCCAGGTTGTGTAAAAAGTCCATACCCTTATCCAAAAGCCCTGGGATATAAGCCGAGTTGGTTGCTGCTGTGCTGTATATGTTTCATGTTTTATGTGAACCGGGAGAAAGTTGGAACGGTGACTGTGTTTTTGCTTGCTGATCTCTGGGGCTGTATAGCAAAAGACAAATTGCTGCATAAGTTCCCGCAGTAAACTTTCACGCACCGGGAGGCCATCCCAGTCAAATCAGACGTGAAGGGCGGGAGCTTTGTTTTGGATAAGTCCACGCAGATATTCTTCACATATTGGAGGGAGGTTATCCCAAAAAATCCAGTTGTGGAAGCGAGGGCTTTGTTCGGTTAAGTTTCTGCAGTAAACTTTCACGCACTGGGAGGCCATCCCAGTCAAATCAGACGTGAAGGGCAGAAGCTTTGTTTGGATAAGTTCTCACAATAATCGTCCACGCACCGGGAGGCCATCCCAGTCAAATCAGACGTGGATAGTGAGAATTTTGATGAAGGCTATTGCAGATTACTGTGACCGGCGCACCGGCCAGGGCTACGGTACAGAGCGATAGAACCTTGAGCTTCGCCGCGCTCAGTGCAATTGGTGAGTTATCAGTTACCAGAGCAGCTTGTATGTGTCACAGATCATCAAAAGAGGGATTCGTATTCTCCCGGGTGTCTGTCTCATTGTCTGTATCAGGTACTGTCGCTTTAAATCACATCTCCGTGCGCTCTGTCAGTAACTCATTCAGAGCAGTGTGCTGGCTGCAGCAGCGAGAAAACCCCTTTGACCCCCCCTCCTCTGCTAATCACGTTATCAGGCATTCTGTTTCTTGGCTTTGATTTTTATTTTTTTAAGCTAGTTTTTTGGCTACAGGTTTTAATGTGAAAATTCTCAGGCATTCAGACTGAACTATATTCATTTTTTTGCTATTTTGAGGAATAATAATAATTTTTTTTTTTTTTTTTTTGTTACGTGATTTCAGTGCCTATAGAGACAGCAAGCAGAGATATAAGGAAGGGAGGGGGGAAGCAGCCAGCTGACATTCCAGAGATTTTTAATTAGCTGTTTTAGTAACAAGGGTTGTTTTTCAGAGTTTTATGATTAATACGGTTTTTCTTTTCTCCCCTTTTTGGTGAATTTATTTTTTTTTATGTTTACTTTTTCTAGAGTTTTTTACTAAATCTAACTTTTGTTTTTAAAAATTTTCTTTTAAGTACATTTTTAAATGATTTTGGAGAGATTTTTTTCTCTAAGCAATTTATTTTAGAGCTTTATTTCTCCAGCCATTTTTTTTTCTACAAGCTTGCCTTAGAACAAGGTCACATAGATAAGGAGAATTACAGGCTGTGGGAGAGAGCAGACACAAACTACGCAGTGGTCTGAGCAGCCCCACCCGTCGGGCATTCGGCGAGGAAATTTGTTGAATATGTTTTTGGAATAGACACAGTACGTAAGAATCGAAGGGCTAGGCATGTGAATAGAATGTCAGAGTACGTGAGAAGCAAATAGACAGGCAGCCTTTACGCTGCATAATGAAATGTTTTTTCTTGTTTTTTGTTATTTGAAAGGTAACGGGAAAGTTTAATAGATTACCATCTGCTATAAAAGAGCAGCGGTGCATCGTGTAAAAGATACAGCAAGTTAATTTGAACGGACCAGGAATTTTTTTTTTTTTTATGTGAATAAGTTTGAAAAGGTGTTAAATCATCTGTGAGAAAAATATCACTGACATGTCACAAGAGCAGAATTCAGAGTCACACACATCACATGTCCATCATGTGGAGACACGGGACAGGTGTAGGCTGCTCTCATTGAGTAAGGAGCCTTGTACAGGGAAAAATGCTCCCCGCCTCTCTCCACAGGGAGAAGGCATTTTTGTTTCAACCATCCCCTCTCAAGAGTCACAGGGGGGACACCCTCTCCTTTTTCTTCTCTCAGTCCCTTTCTCTTTCTTCTTCAGACTTTTCTCCTCTTTCCTCGCTGCCATCCCTCTCATTCCTTCTTTTCCCTCCATCACATCTCTGACACATCCATTTTCTTCATCTTCCTCTTCTTCTATCTCTTCCTCTCCAACTCTCAAATCTTCTTCTTCATCTTCTTCTCTCTCCTCTCTCCTCCTCCATCTTCTCTCTTTTCCCCCTTTCACTCTTCTCTCCCTCCCCTCCTCTTTCTCTCGCTCCTCCCTCACACCTCCCTTCTCTTCCTCTTTTTTCTACTTCGTCATCAACTGGGTCAACGCCCAATCCAAGCAATGTGGTGTCCCTGTATTCAGTGTTCCAGCACAGGGCACCTTGTCTATCCCAAGCACAGTACAAACATTGCCAGTCATTATATCAGGAGAAGAAAGTGCAGATCTCCCTACACAAAACGCTACATGTAGCCCCCAGACACAACAGTCCACTGCTAGGGCTTCACAGGGGAGTGGTATAGCTACAGGGCTGCTAGCATGGAACCATGACACTGATCCACGCAGCCTCACAAGGAAGTGGGAAATCCCCATGCAGCAAGACAACTTTAAAGCCCAAATCTCACCCAGTGTATGCACCAAGTACACCATGTCACTTCTTATCTGATGAAGATGAAGATGCAACGTCACACATGCTGCCCAATACTAGGGAAGAAAGCACACAAGCACCAATAGAGCAGGGACAGGTAGAGGCACCATCCTATGAGCCCTTCATCCCAAGCCAGGTGATCAGTATGCTGCCAGACCCAGGGATACACCCCATGCCATTTTGCCAAAAAATGCAGCAGATCCAGCGAACGTATGCAGCAGCCTGGACTGATCTCTGGACCGTAATGGAAATAAAAGCAGGTGATGCATTCTGGCCAATTATGAGAGAACACTTCAAGCTTCCAACAGAGTTAGATGCGTATGCCTGGGAGACAGGACCAAAGCTAATTGAGCAACTCAGAGAATGGGCCAAAAGCAGACTGACAGGACAAACTCTCAGCCTACATGTCACGAGTCAAGACAAGACAGAGCCCGTGGAGAAGTTCCATGACAGAGTAATGCAAGTGTTTCAAGATTTGGGCCTCATTACCCATGATCAGACACACAGACGGATGTTGGCACAGGCTTTTGTGCATGGACTGAGAAAACCAATCAGGAAACCACTGGTAGCAGCCAGGCCTGAGTACACGTCAATAGCAATGGACACCCTTCTCACAGTCGCAAAAGGGATAGAATCCCAGCCAGGAGTGCGCAAAACAGCTCCCCTGATGGTGGTCTCAGAGCCAGATGGCCAACCACGTTTTAAAGACAGAAGAAATGTCAAGTGTTACAAATGTGGCAAGCTTGGCCATTACCGGAACCGCTGCAGAGAACCCCTACGACCCACCACTTTGTCTAGAGAAGCAAGCCAAGGAAGAAACACAGAAAGCAGTGAAGAACCCCGTCCATAGGACAAGAGCACACCAAGTCCACAAGGAACCCCACCAGTGGGACCAATATCCTGAGAGTGGATGGCGTAGTCATATATTTTCTTGTGGAACTCCGCAACCTCACCTACCTATCAGAATCTTCTGCTTCCTGCATGGGAATTGATGGTCAAGTCAGATATTTCCAGATTATGAAGCCCCTGAGCGTGTGGACTCAGCCAGAACACTCCATCATGTCCCAGTTTGTTGTGTCAAAAACCTGCACCCTCAACCTATTGGGAGTGGACCTACTGCAGAAGCTGAAAGCGACCAGAGTGTTCCAGGAAGATGGGACCATGACACTTTCTTCACCCCTGACCCAAGAAGAAACAGGAACCTCAAACAACCACACTGCAGACCTATCACAGGAGGTGCTGGATATAGTACCAGAAAAGCCACTCCATCACCCAGGTCAAGATGTCTCTGACCAACTGAAGGTCTAAGTGAACTCGCTTAAGAAGACGGCCTGAGAACTTTGGCATTGGCCAGGATATTCAACTCAAGAAGGACTCTACTCGCTTCATGGAATGGCAACACCTCATCCAGCTCTAACGCCAGAGGTTCATCTTTTGCAAGCACCAGGAGGTGCCCCTTGCAATCAACCAGTTCACCCAGGCCCTAGACCGGAAAAAGGCCACTCAGCTCTTCAAACTTGTGCACAAATACTGACCTGAGACCGAGCTGGAGAAAAAGAAACTACTGATGGCCCGTGCTGAGAAAAAAAGCAGCCGTTTAAGGAGACGTCCCAACAAGAAGACCCCCTGTGACCAGAACAGGTGCTAACACAGTAACTGTCTTGGTGGAGAACAAGAAAGCCAGCTGGTCGTCATCTCTCATGATGTGGATCCTAGTAGACGGCTTGTTTTCCCGCCAGCTCTGCACCAGCAGATGGGAGTCCCCTGCCACATACTGAAGGACAAGGCCAAACTGGGCTGCCTCGCCCATCGGAATCAATCCCAGCTTTCCACAGTGAAGAAAAAGACTGTAAACCCCACTGAGTTCAGAATGGTGCAAGGCCTGGAGGCCGCGAAAGAGGCTACGGTATTTGAAACCCCAACAGTGCTGAACCATCACACTCTGCTCTCAAGAGTCCCAGTCACCGCAACGGTATTCACGGTGATCAACCTGGCCAGTACCTTCTTCAGTGTTTCCCCTCCACCTGGAGGCCTGCTTTCACGCACCAGTGCAGTGCATATGGACAGTGTTGTCTCAAGGTGCTCAAAACAAGCCCTTTAAGTTTCACCAAGACAATGTCCTCCATCCTCGTCAACTGGATTGCAGAATATGCAAGAGTCACTCTTCTACAACACGTGGATGACCTTCTATTTTGTGTGGTTGACATCAACACCTGCACAGTCTATTCCTTGTCTCTCCTACTCTACCTGGAAGAACAGCAACGCAAGGTCTGGAAGAACAAAGTCCAGTGATGCCAGAAGCAAGTTACATCCCTGGGACACTGTATTGCCCACCAGACGAAACACATGTCAAAAGACTGGGAGACCACTATGGAGAAGATGGCTCCCCCAACAACTCCAAGAATGCTGCAGGCCTTCCCTGGTCTAGTGTCATATTGCAGAACCTGGATCCCTGATGCCTCAGACCTAATGCAGCCTCTGTGCGCTTGCATCAACGCAACCCCGCTCCTTCTATCAGACGCAGCCTTCAACCCATTCAGGAGATTGGAAGAACTCCACAGTCTCAGCGCCAATACCAGGCCTACCTGACTATGAAAAGTCTTTCCGTCTACCTGATGGAAGAAAGAAGGTCATGCTATTGGAGTCCTGGCACGGATTCACGGGGGAAAACAGAGACTTTTAGGCTGCCTCTCAGCCCGCTTGGATCCAGTTGCAAGAAGACACCCTCCTGCCTGATGGCAGTATCCGCAGCACACACCCTCCTGGACAAGGTTGCTGACATCACTCTTGGACAGCCACTGGAAACTCTCACTCCACATGACATCTTGGCAATCTTCAATCAAGCTCAACCAACAGTAATCTCTCCCACCGCCAGGCATCTTTGTGGCGCCTCTATTGCCTTTGTCTCATAATGTCACCGTCTCCAGACCTACAGTCCTCAGCCCGGCCACTCTACTCCCACTCCCAAGGGGGGATACTTGGATGGCTCCAGAAGAAGTTTCAACACAGGAAGTGCAGTGACCAGCAATCAAGAAATCCTGTGGTCCAGAAGTCTGTCACCTAGCCTGTCAGCCCAGGAAGCAGAATTGATAGCGCTGACGAAGGCCTGCCAGATGGCAGAAGGCAAGACTGCAAACATCTACACGGACTACAGGTACTCGCATGGCATAGCACACGACTTTGACCCATCTGGGCTACAAGGGACTTCATCACAGCAAACGGGACAACCGTGAAGCATCATGGAGCCTTCAGGGACCTACTGGGTATACTCCAACTTCCAAAATGGTGGCAATTTGAAAAATCAAAGTGCATGGAAAACTGAAAACAGAAGAGGCATGAGGCAATAACATGGCGGACATGGCAGCCAAAGAAGCAGCCAAAGAAGACAACATGGAGAAGTGGGAGAGGTCGTAGAGCCGGACGGCTACTACATGACGACTGAAGACAAGAAACCTGACAAAAAACGTCCTGGATCTGCTCAAGAAGTTACAAGACCAAGCTCCAAAAGGAAGAAGAGCTGAATGCGAAAAAAGCAACACGTGAAGAAGGAAGGCTATCAATAATAGACTTCAAACTCTGCCTACCACAAAGTATGCACCCTATGGTGGTCCAATGGGTAGATGGACCCACATCCACATATCAAAGACACAAATGAATGATCTGATTGGTGCTTACTGGTTCGCTTCAGGGATCTCCACCCTAACAGCCAAATTCACCAGCAGCTGTCTGACCTGCGGCAAATGCAAGCCTGGACGTATGGAAGAAAGACCCCCTCACCTCATCTGGAAAGACCACTCTACCAGCTTCAAAGGATCCAGATAGACCACATCCAGATATCGCCAAGTGAAGGATTCAAATACGCCATTGTGGTCAAAAGAAGTATTTTCAAGATGAACAGAAGCCTTCCAAGTCAGCAAAGACTACTGCAACGAAGCTACTTTCGGAAAATAGTGTGCAGATACGGGGTTCCAGAAATGATAGAAAGTGATCAGGGACCCGCATTCACAGCAAATCTGACACACAAGACCCGATTAGCAGTAGGGTCAGATTTAGGCCTACACACTCCTTACCACCCCCAGAGCAGCAGGAAGGTAGAAAAAACTGAACGAAACACTTAAGAATAGAATGCTGAAAAATTGCCCAAGAGACACGCAAACCATGGCATGACACACTCCTAATTGCACTGTTTAGCGTAAGGCACACTCCCAGAGACCCAGAAAAGCTGTTTCGTGCCTGCATCTTCGCTAACAGATAAGACATTTTCTTCTTTTAGTTTTTTGGTGCCTGCATTTTGTCCTGCACTTCTGTGGGGTCTGCCGGGTCCCCTTCGGGGGCTTATGCTCCTCTCAGTTTAGTTCAGCCACTGTTTGTTCATTTGCCTTTTCCAGTTTTTTTCAGTGGTTGCTGTTTAGTTTTTGTTACACCAGAGAACTAATTTAGGTGGTAGAGGTCGTGTGATCTCAGGTGTTTTTGTAATTAGTAGAGTTGGTACTTTTCAGGGTTTTTTGGGGTTGCAGTAAGTGCCTTTCCTATCCTTTTCTATTTAGGAAGTTTGGGCCCCAACGTTTGCTCATACTATTTTCTGTCTGTGTCTGTATTTCCTCTTGTCTAACCGCCATTACATGTTTGGGGGCTTCCTATGTTCTTTGGGGATCTGCTCCGGGGCAGATAGCTTTCCTTTTTCTATCTTTAGGTGTAGTTAGCTTCTCAGGCTGTGACGAGGCGTCTAGGACCAACGTAGGAACGCTCCACGGCTGCCTTTAGTTGTGGTGGTTAGTCAGGGTACTGCAATCCCATAGATTCCAACCTCTCTGGTGTATTGCTTTTTTTGCCTGCTCTCCTCAGCTACCAAATCATAACACTTATGTAATTGAATTGGTCAAAAACTAATGTCCATTCTCGAGTTTTTCTCCTCACTGCCAGATTTGATGATCCTGTCCAAGAGCCCCAGATGACATCAACCTCTGTGTAACTAGAGGGAAAGCCTGTTTGGATCCACGTATCGCATTGCAAGGAAGCTCCCGTACCAGGAGAGACACCTAAGCCATGAAGGATGTCGTGGATGCTCTGACTGACCAGACAGATGACCTACTTGATGAGTTCAAGGCCAGAGACCAAGTTAAAGCAGGATTTGAGTCACTATTGCCACTAGTAACTATAAACAAAAATGTTGATTGGATAAATTACATCTATTATAACCAGCAGAGATTTGTTAACTTCACCATAGATGCTGTAAAAGGTTTGGCAGCACAGTTAGGCCCCACTTCCATTATGGCATTCCAGAATAGAATGGCTTTGGATATGATTCTAGCTGAGAAAGGAGGTGTTTGCAAAATGATCAAAGACACCTGTTGCACCTACATCCCAGACAACACTGGCCCAAATGGTAAAGTCACAATGGCAATACAGAAACTTACTGAGTTATCAGAGGAACTGAAACAGAACTCAGGTGTCACTGACCCATGGGATCGATACTTTGGGTGGATGAGTGGGTGGCAGAAAATGTTGGCACAGGTTGGGACAGCCATTATGGGGGTTCTCATTTTTGCATTAATTACTGGTTGCTGTGTTATTCCTTGTATCCGCAGGATAATGGAAAAAACTGTTCTGGAGACAACCAATTTGATGCCACTCACCATCTTGGACCTCGCACCAGTCCGGATGGAACTGCCTGGCTTGACCAGATCTCCGAACTACCTCCAGACTGAGAATACACATCCTTGATGAAACATCATATCAACTATGAGATTATAATTGCAAACACATAAACCCCCGACAGGGACAGTCCTCCTGACCGCCCATTTGCGAAAAGTCTGTATTCGGTGGGGAGGCATGTACTAGGGGTGTCTCAACTCACCGGCAGCATAAAAGAGTTGCAGCGCTTTGGGCCAGGAGCAGGTTTTTAGGGCAAGTGGTATCTAAGGGGGGACTGTCATGGAAACATATATGTATTCCATATATTCAAAGTATATTCACATATATGTATTCACAGTTCACAGTTAGATAGATCTCACTTGCTAAAAAAACCTTGTGCTCACATATTTCTAGGCCAGATATAATCAGTCGTTTTAAAGAAATCTGGCCTTCATAAGACCTTCGTAAAGGAACAAATGCATGAAGTACAAAATGTCCTATTAGATATCTGTTGTTTACATTATAGTTATGCAAGGCAACTAGATCACAAGAATATAAACAATAATTCTGCAACTTCAGCTCTTTTAATCATGATTATCATAATTATCATATTTACACTAGAACAGCCAATAATCTAGCAGCTTTTAATTGTATGTTAATTGACTAACCAGCCCCTTTTTGTAAACGTATAAAACCTTGAATGAATAATAAATGTATGTCTTTGACGAACTGTTATACTGACACTTTCGTGTGGACAGTCCTCATTTCGTTCTGAGCGCTCAAAAAGACATTATATAGAGATTTGGACATGGCAAGCAGCAAACACAGGATATTTTTATCCTAATTAAATTTCCATATCAAGGGTATGCCAAACTAAACAAGATCGTTAACGAGATCGCTAAAATACGTCACTATTTAGCGATCTCGTTAGCGACGTCGTTGTGTGTGGCATGTAGCAACGACATGGCCCCTGCTGTGATCTCGTTGATCGTTCACTAGAGTTCTGGACCGTATTTTGATCGTTGGTGTCCCGCTGGTGAGCCTGAATCGCTGTGTTTGGCACCTTTTGTGAACGATGTGCGACCTCGTTGACGACGCATTAGTCAGCGGCGCAGGCGGGACTTTGTTTTCTTTCGTTAACGCCCTTCAGCTCCGATTGGTGACCACACAACATCACCTCAGCTTTAATAACTGCGCCCCCATCCATTGTTTCCAGAGCACTTTATGGGTCTCTTTTTGCGTTGTTGCGAGGATAGTATCGTGTATCGGAGTTTTGCGATTCTGTTTGTGGCGCAGTGGTGGGTTTTTGCGATCCTGTCTGAGTCGCTAGAGCACCATCCATCCCCATTTGGATTTGGATCTTCGGGATATTTGGATTCAAGGTACATATTGTTTGTGATGTTGTTTGATAATGTTTTTTAACCTTATTTTTTTTTTTTGGTCTGCTTTATTTATTTTACACCCCTGACCTTATTTTTTTTTTTTTGTCTGCTTTATTTATTTTACACCCCTGACCTTATTTTTTTTTTCTCGTCTGCATTATATATTTTACAGCCCCACCATTTTAGACATTTGTAAACTGTATTTTAAATGTTAACTGAAAAGTTTAATTTTTTTTATATATTTTTTATTCTATTCTTTATTTTATTTTGTTTAAACACTTTATTAATAGTAATTAATTAGTAATTAACTTTTCTCTTCTTTACCGTACAGGTTAAACATAATGAAACTGTCCACCGCGGAGCGTATGATTGTGGCAGTTGCACTGTCAATGGAGGCAGATCGTCAAGAAGAGGCGCGGGTGGAAGAGAGGCGCTCCAAGCGAAAGCGTCGCATGTGGACCAGAGAATGGCTGGAGCAGAGGTTTAAATTCTCCCACATGCATCTGGTGAGGGAGTTGCAGGAGAAGAATCCGCAAGAGTTCCGGAATTATCTACGGATGTCGGAGGATTCATTCAAGCTCCTACTGGAATGTGTGAGGCCACTCATTGAACGGCAGGATACCCGGATGCGTGCAGCTGTTTCAGCAGAGGAACGTTTGGCAGTAACGCTGCGATTTCTGGCAATCGGACGTTCAATGAAGGATTTGCAATTTTCTGCTGCAATTTCTCGGTCGCTGCTTGGAGAACTAATTCCGGAGACATGCAACGACATCGTCCGAAGTTTACGGAGCTACATGCCTTTTCCCAAATCAGTGGCGGAATGGCAAATTTTTGCCTCTGATTTTGAAAGGATTTGGCAGTTCCCAAACTGTGGTGGTGCCTTGGATGGCAAACATGTGCGGATCACGCAACCAGCCAAAAGCGGATCCTTTTTTCATAACTACAAGGGCTACTTCAGCGTGATCCTCATGGCCCTTGTTAATGCCAATTATGAATTTATTGACGTTAATGTTGGCATTAATGGAAGGGTTTCTGAAGGTGGTGTTTTGGAGCACACAACTTTTGGTGAACGGTTTGTTTAATAATAAACTTAACTTGCCAACCAACATTGACACCACCGCCAACCTAAACTTTGTTTTTGTGGGCGATGAAGCCTTCCCCCTTCATGAGCATCTTGTGAAACCGTACCCACAAAAGACTTTGACAGGGGAAAGGCGGATTTTTAATTACAGACTGTCTAGGGCACGGCGCATAGTGGAGAATGCCTTCGGCATAATGGCCAACCGCTTCAGGGTTTTCCACACTCCAATCAATATGAAGCTGGAATCCATAGACTCTGTGGTGTTGGCCTGTTTTGTGCTGCACAATTTTCTACGCAAACGCGATGCTGGTACTTACAGTCCGCCAGGCTTCATGGACTCGGACAGCAATGGTGACGTGGTGCTCGGAGAATGGCGTGAGAATGATCCCGCTATTGCAGGCCTTCAACCTGTCAATCAAGGCAGGAGCAAGGACGATGCGAAGGCCGGCCGAGACGAGTACTGCCATTGCTTTAATGGGCCTGGTGCAGTGAGTTGGCAGCATCAGGTCTAGTTTGATTTTGATAATGTTTGACTTTTGCCTTTTTTTTAACAATGTTTTTATAATAAAAAAATTTTATTTTAAAAATGCATTTGTGTTTTTTTTTTCAATTATTTTACCTATATGGGAGAAGGGCTAATGATGGGGGAGATGTGGGAGGGAGTAATGGGGATGGCAAAGAGACATGTTACCAGCAGCTGCAGTTTTTAAAATCTTTTCAAAGGCTTTTTAGTTGTCTATTTTTTGTTTTACATTGTATCTACTTGTCACACACGGGGTCATGGGAGTACCATCAGTCATAGGAGTTAATTGTTAAAAAAATAAATAAAAAAGTTTCAAATATTTACAATTATTTTAAGGGCCTATGGTCTCACTAGCGTTCAAACATTATAATTAAATATAACAGATAATACACCACAGCTGCATATATAAAGTTTAAATATATAATATATATATTTTAGTCATATATGAAAGATTAAAAAATTGTTATAAATATATTTGAAAATTCTTGGGAGGTAAAGGTCAACATTCACCAGGGAATCACAGCTATTCACAGATATGCGACGCCATTGTGATCGCAATGTGACTATTGTCACGAGCTCCAGCTATACAGATATGCATACAGATATGCAAAGCCATTGTGATTGCAAGGTGAAGATTCTCGAGCCCCAGCTATACAGATATGCAACGCCATTGTGATCGCAATGTGAGTATTGTCATGAGCTCCAGCTATACAGATATGCATACAGATATGCAAAGCCATTGTGATTGCAAAGGTGAAGATTCTCGAGCCCCAACCATACAGATATGCGACGCCATTGTGATCGCAATGTGACTATTGTCACGAGCTCCAGCTATACAGATATGCATACAGATATGCAAAGCCATTGTGATTGCAAAGGTGAAGATTCTCGAGCCCCAACCATACAGATATGCGACGCCATTGTGATCGCAATGTGAGTATTGTCATGAGCTCCAGCTATACAGATATGCATACAGATATGCAAAGCCATTGTGATTGCAAAGGTGAAGATTCTCGAGCCCCAACCATACAGATATGCGACGCCATTGTGATCGCAATGTGAGTATTGTCACGAGCTCCAGCTATACAGATATGCATACAGATATGCAAAGCCATTGTGATTGCAAAGGTGAAGATTCTCGAGCCCCAGCCATAAAGATATGAGACGCCATTGTGATCGCCTAGCTTGGAACCGTTGTTTTGCGATCGCAACAGCATCTCATATCTGTGCTTGGCTGGGCGCATGGCTGCTGCGGTCACTTTGCAATCGCAATACCGTTTTGGTTCGCGAATGCGCCGCACGTAACGTGCGCACGCTGTGACGTCATGGCGCTGGCGTCGCCCAATGCGGTGTTGTTTGTAATGGCGGCAATGGCGGCGGCGAGACAGCGCGGGCCTAAATGGAGCAATGAGGAGGTCCGTTTCTTAATAAAAAAAACGGACAAATGGGATTACTACTGCAGGCTACCTGTGGCGCATCCAATGCGCCACAAAAGGGTATGCCTGCAGAGAATCCGGCGGGGCCTGGAGAGGCGCTTCAATGTGCGGCGGACCAGACAACAGATCCATAAGAAGCTGGCGGACCTGCGATACCGCTCACGCGATAGGGTCGCCAGCATCCGGGCCCAGCTACGCAGGCCTCTGAGTGAGTATTGATGAGGGTATCTGGAGAGGTTATGTTTTGTGGGTTAGGATACTTTCACACTTGCGTTTTTTTGCGCTGCGTTTCGAGCGCACATGAAGCGCATTAAAAAAACGCATGCAAACGCTTATAAACGCTGCGATATTTAGTCGCATCTGCATGCGCATTTCGACAAAAAAATGCAGCGTTTGTCTGCGATTTCATGCGTTTTTGCATGCGTTTCGTTTTTTTGGCACATGCGTTGTCTATGTGTCACATTTCTATGATCTCTGTCTCCATCAACTATGGCTCTATCATCTGTCTCCATCATCTCTGTCTCTATCATCTCTGTCTTTTTTGGCCGGAAAAAAAAATGCAACATGTAGCGTCTAGCGCGTATGGGCGCACACCGGGAAAATGCGCAGCGCACGACAAACGCACATGAACGCGTGCAAGCGCTAGACCCTGCGCCCGCCATGTTAAAGATAGGGGAACATTGCGCATGCGTCCGATAGCGCAAGTTGCGCTGCGCAAAAAAACGCAAGTGTGAAAGTAGCATTATCTACCTATATCAATGCACCCGCAGTGATGGGAGTACCGGCAGTGATGGGGCAAGGCAGTGATGGGAGTACTAGTCGTGAGGTGGTTTACAGGCATAGATGGAAGTACTGGCAGTAACGGGGTTAGTAGAAGGATTATTTGACTGAATTGTATATTTTATTTACAGCACCACCTTCACCAGCTGCTGCGGCTCCACCATCCCCAGCTACCCCTCCACCTCCATCACCTACCCTCCCACCTCCATCCTCTCCGTTCCTGTCTACCCCTTCCCTGGCAGCAACCCCCCTCCACAGTTGGGGTCATCCAGCAACTCACCTTCCAATGGCTTCTCTCCAGTGTCACACCCGTGACACGGATGCAGGCTCCCCATCAGGTAATTTACGCACATTATATAAGCTTCAGACAAGTTTGAGAACTTTGTTAGGTCTTATGTGTAATGGCTGTTGTGATATAATTTTTTTTTTCTGTGTTTCCCTAGCCGGCGGAGCATCAGGTTTTGGGTGGGCGGTCAGCGGGTCGTCTGACGAAAACCGTAAGTGTTAATTAACATAACATGTACATGTTGATGTTGCAACAGAATTCACTATTAACTGTTACCTTTACCTCCACAGAAATCCCAACTGCCCAGGACCTGTTGCTGTCCCACCGCCGGCTGATGGCGTCCATGAGCAGCGCTTTGGCAGCGATGCAAACTGCCATGGGAGATCTGCATCACCACGGGGTGATGCTGGAGAGGGCAGTGGCTGGAATGCGTGGCCCACGCCCACAGTAATTTTTTTTTTTTTTTATTATTTTGTAAATATTTTGTTAATAATTTTTTATTTTATTATTATGGTATTGTATGTTTATTTAATTTTTATTTACAAAACCAAAAAAAAAAATATATATGAAAAAAAATATATATTATATATTTAACAATTATCTACGCAGGTGTGTTGTATTATTTTTTAGTATAAGGTTTTAGCGCTAGTGTGACACGGGGCCTTTAAAAGAAATGTTTGTAATTTTTGAAATGTTATTTTTTGAAATTTTTTTCATTTCATTTTTTCCCTATGATGGAACTACTAGGACAGCTGGTATTACCATGACCCCGTGTGTGAAAAGTTGATGTAATAAAAATACACATTTTTAATAGTTGCCATCACATAAGAATAATAAAAGACCACAATTCATTAGATAAATAAGATTTTTATTAAAAAAGGTAACAATGTAAAAAAAACATAGACAACAAAAAAACTTTTGTAAAACATTTTAAAAACTACAACTGCTGGTAAGATGGATCGTTGCCATTACCACGCTGCCTCTGCGGTGTATAAAAATAAGGGGAGCACCAACATTTGGGTTTGCAGGATTTAGCCCAATTGGGTTCGGCACAGGATTGTTGGGCCATGAGTAGTCCGGGTACTGCGGTCTTGGCATGACGACATATCTGTTATCCAGGTTTCCAAAAGACGCTTGAGTCAGTACCTCAAACATGAGTCTCTCTGCATGAAGCCGCTGAACAGGATCCAGTGTAGGTAGCTTCTCATTAGCGAAGTATGCAAAGCCAGTTATTTTAGTTTGGTCTTTTTCTGCCGTAAGCACTTTTTCCGCAATTTCCACCAATTCAGGAGTAGCCGAGGTGGTAGCCGAGGTGGTAGCCGAGGTGGGAGCCTTCCTTTTCCTTCCTGAAAGTGAAAGCCGGCGCCACACAGATGAGGATGGTGGCTCTTCTTCATCTTGGATCAACGCCATGCTGTCTTGTTCAGTTGGAGGTGTGGAGACAGCCTCTTCTGTGTCCTGCATGAACAAAAAACAAATGGTAAATCACAAAGACAAAGAAATTAATCTTCACACTATAACACCCAAATACAGCAAAAATGTGAAAACGACACTTGTAAAGACAAAGAAATTTATCTTCACACTATACCCAAAAACAGCAAAAATGTGAAAACGACACTTGTAAATGGATAGGCCTCAACCGTTGAGCTAGATAAATTATCAGTACATGAAGGGATAAATTCAGCCATTTTATCTACATTTCACAATTATATTTTTTAAATTTAAGTCCACTTTGGCATGTACATTAAAATGTGTTGTAATACAAAGGTACTTACATGTATGACAGGGTGTCCGGCTGGATCACCGGGTCTAGATCCAACATGGATGTCCCTTGTCTGGGTACTTCTTGGTCCCTTGTGAAAGCGAACAGATCAAAGTACCACAGTTGGGGGACATAAACATCTTCTGCCCCGGCTCCAGATTTGGTTGAATTTATAACTTTATTGAGCTCTTTTTTTGTACACTGTGCGGAGGGCCTGAATGCGTTTTTTCACAGATGACTCATCCGCCGGTTCATCTGGGTAACGGTTCTTGCAGAGCTCCACCAGTTTTTGGTACGCGTCCTTCTTTTTAAGCCTGTTACAGTAATCAGCCGACTTTATTTTCCACAGGCACGGCATTGAGGGGTACAGCTCGATAAACTCCCGCAAAAATTCCTGCTTATCAGCCATCTGTAATAAAAAAAAATGATTATGTGAGAACGCCAGAATGGTTAAATAAAATGCTTACATAGCCTACAACATAGAACACAGCAGGGATCATAAAATGGTGGTTGTGGGCGCAGCTGGAGTAAACATTGACAGAGCTGGGATCATAAAATGGTGGTGGTGGGCGTGCCAGAACAAAACAATGGCAAAAAAAATAAAAAAATCATAGATGAAAAATTACGCAAAAAACAGCAAAAAACAGCAGGGATCACAAAATGGTGGTTGTGGGCGCAGCAGGAGCAAACATTGACAGAGCTGGGATCATAAAATGTTGGGCGTGCCTGAACAAAACAATGGCATAAAAAAAAAATTGATGGACGACAATGGTTAACAACAGCAGAGATCTAAAATGGATCTGTAAAATTAAAGAAAAAATAAAAATTAAATGTGACAAAAAAATACCTACCTTACAAAACTTGTTTGTGATTCTGAATAAAAAAGAAAATAGGGAAACTAAATAGCGTCACAAACTGGATCGCAGAGGATATAACGCCACAGACTGGATAGCAAAAACCCCACCGCCGTAGACTGGAAAGCAGCAAGCGCAATAGTGGCGCAAACTGGATCGCAGTAGTAGCTACAAAGGCTAGCAGGACACACTGGAACGATGCTGGAGATGTGAAAGAACCGCTTCTGCTCGAGAGCAATGGAGAGGAGTGCTGATACATCGTCTTTTATCATCCAATCACAAAGCGGGAGAGCTGTGATAAATATCTATGAGATAAATAGTGACCACCAATCTGTGATGAGGGGCGTGCAAAAGGTAGCGCTCAGTCATGCCTATCGAGGTCGTGATCTTTCACAGTACATGCAGTGTGGCACGTCCCAACGACCGCCAAAGTCGTTAAAGAGATCGCTAACCGCTGATGCGTCGTTAATGAGATCGTCCAGTTTGGCCGCTACTAGCGACTTTAAAACGATCACACCAATGATAGCGTCGTTATCGTGATCGTTAGCGGGAACGTTTAGTGTGACAGTACCTTTATGGTTTTGGGCTGATTGCGCTTCACCCGAGGAGGTGCTTACGCGCCCACCGAGAAACTGTGGTACTACTGGCTAGGGAAACACAGAAAAATATATATATCACAACAGCCCTTACACATTTTAAGACCTAACAATGTTGTCTAACGTGTCGGAAGCTTATATTATGTGTATAAATTACCTGAAGGTGAGCCTGCATACATGTCACGGAGTAACGCTGGAGATAATCCAATAAGTGAAGGGGTAGATGAGCCCAAAAGTGGAGGGGGGGTAGCTGCCAGCGAAGGGGTAGCTGGGGATGGTGCTGCAGGTGGTGATGGCGCTGCGGGGGATGGTGGTGCAGCTGGTGAACGTGGTGCTGCAAACAAAAAATACAATTGAGTGAAATACTCCTTCTACAAACCCCATCACTGCTGTACTCCTGTCACTGCTGGTACTCCCATCACTGCCAGTACTTCCGTCAATGCCTGTAACCCCCCTCACTACTGGTACTTCCGTCACTGCTTGTAACCCCATCACTACCGGCACTCCCGTCACTGCTGGCACTCCCATCACTGCAGGTGCATTGATATAGGTAGATAACCCACAAAACATAACCTCTCCAGATACCCTCATCACTCACTCAGATGCCTGCGGAACTGGGCCCGGATGCTGGCAACCCTCTCGCTGGACCGGTAGCGCAGGTCGGCCAGCTTTTTCCGTATTTGGGTCGGGGTCCGCTCCACCCCGAAGTGTCGAGACAGGCCCCTCCGGATTTTGCGCAAGACCACCTTCTTATGGCGCATGGGATGCGCAACAGGTAGCCGGCATGCATAGTCCCATTTATCACAATTCTGGATCAGGTAGCGCACCTCTGCGTCACCCCATGGAGCACAGCGCTGCCTAGTCGCCATTTTCTTCACATATGAATAACGCCGCATGAACGACGCCAGCGTCGTGACGTCACAGCGTACGTGCGACTCAAATGGATCGCACTTGCGACGCGAGACGCTATTGCGATCGAAAAGTGACCGTACCAGCTATGCGCCCCAGCCACGCACAGACATGAGACGCTATTGCGATCGCTAAGTGATGGTTCCCAGCTAGGCGCCCCAGCCTATCAAGGCAGGAGCAAGGACGATGCCGATTAACTGGCCTGGGGCTGTTACTTGGCAGCATCAGATCTAGTGGGCTACAGACCACATTTTTACCATGTTTACAAATGTTTTCATTTATTGTAATTACTTCTGTAATAAAGTGTCATTTTATGAACCGTCACTTTGCGATCGCAATGGCGTCTCATCTGTTCGTGGCAGGGGCACCATGCTGAACCGTCACTTTGCGATCGCAATGGCATCTCATGTCTGTGCATGGCAGGGGCACTATGCTGAACCGTCACTTTGCGATCGCAATGGCATCTCATGTCTGCGTGGCAGAGGTACCATGCTGGGAAGCGTCACTTTGCGATCGCAGTGGCGTCTTGCGTCGGCTTCGAGCACGAAAGTGCGACACAAAGGGTTCCCTGGTTAATTTTTACCATTACCTTCAAAGAAATCCCCACTGCCCAGGACCTGTTGGCATCACACGGACGGCTGATGTCAGTGATGACCACAACTATGGCAGTTGCTCGCATCAACACCCGGCACGGCCGCCCGCTCTCGGACCAGAGTGCGCGGCGGCATAGAAATACATGCAGCCGCGCACTCTGGTCCAAGAGCGGGCGGCCGTGCCGGGTGTTGATGCGAGTAAGTCGTGCGACTAACTCGCATCAAACTCGCTAGTGTGACGCCGGTCTTATGCATGACCACGGGGTGATGCTGGAGAGGTTTGTGGCTGGCCTCCAAAGGGGGGGCAGTCAATAATTTCCCTTTTTTTTTGTTGAAGTTAAATAGAAAGTTAAAGTTTATAACCGTTGCAGTGTCGACTTTTTACAAAGGCCCAAATGCATCAATGAAAACAAAAGCGAAAACACCGCAAAAAACTAAAAAACATTATAAAAACACTTCTTGTAAATTTAGAAACAAAATTAAAAAAATACACAATTGAAAACACACCCATTATATCTGGGCATCTTGAGCTTGAGTAACGCCCTGACCATCATTAATATTAATCCTTGATCCCAATTACTGCAATCATTATCCTTCTCTCCATTATTTTTCCTTCCACCCATAACTCCCACCTTCCCAAACACACCCCTCATTTTGCCTTATCCCCATTACTCTCCTCCCCACATCTCACCCATCATTAGCCCTCTCACCATTACTTCTCCTTCTCACTCACTTTTTGCCCTTCTCCCATATTGGTAAAATAATTGAAAGAACACGAAGGCATTTTTAAAATAAACATGTTTTTATTAACAGAAAGTTAAAAAAGGCTAAACTAAAAAAATTTCAAATGCAAACTATATCTGATGCTGCCAACTCACTGCACCAGGCCCGTTAAAGTAATGGCAGTACTTGTCTCGGCAGGCCTTCGCATCGTCCTTGCTCCTGCCTTGATTGACAGGTTGAAGGCCTGCAATAGCGGGATCATTCTCACGCCATTCTCCGAGCACCACGTCACCATTGTTGTCCGAGTCCATGAAGCCTGGCGGACTGTAAGCAACAGCATCGCGTTGCCAAAGAAAATTGTGCAGCACGCGACAGGCCAACACGACAGAGTCTATAGATTCCAGCTTCATGTTGATCGGAGTGTGGAAAACCCTGAAGCGGTTGGCCATTATGCAGAAGGCATTCTCAACAACGCGCCGTGCCCTTGACAGTCTGTAATTAAAAATACGCCTTTCCCCTGTCAAAGTCTTTTGTGGGTACGGTTTCACAAGATGCTCATGAAGGGGGAAGGCTTCATTGCCCACAAAAACAAAGTTAATGTTGGCAGTGGTGTCCATGTTGGTAGACAAGTGCAGTTCATTATTATTCAAGCGTTCACCAAAAATAGTGTGCTCCAAAACGCCACGGTCAGAAACCCTTCCGTTCATGCCAACATCAACGTTTATAAATTCATAATTGGCATTAACAAGGGCCATGAGGATCGTGCTGAAGTAGCCCTTGTAGTTATAGAAATAGGATCTGCTGTTGGCTGGTTGCGTGGTCCGCACATGTTTGCCATCCAAGGCACCACCACAGTTTGGGAACTGCCAAATCCGTTCAAAATCAGAGGCAATTATTTGCCATTCCGCCACTGATTTTGGAAAAGGCATGAAGCTCCGTAAACTGCGGACGATGGCGTTGCATGTTTCTGGAATTAATACGCTAAGGAGCGATCGAAAAACAGCAGCAGAAAATTGCAAGTCTTTCATTGAACGTCCGGTTGCCAGAAATCCCAGCGTTACTGCCAAACGTTCCTCTGCTGAAACAGCTGCACGCATCCATGTATCCTGCCGTTCAATGAGTGGCGTCACACATTCCAGTAGGAGCTTGAATGAATAATCCGACATCCGTAGATAATTTCGGAAATCCTGCGGATTCTTCTGCAACTCCCTCACTACTAGATGCATGTGGGTGAATTTGGACCTATGCTCCAGCCATTCTCTGGTCCACATGCGACGCTTTTGTTTGGAGCGCCTCTCTTCCACCCGCGCCTCTTCTTGTCGATCTCCCTCCATCAGTAATGCAGCTGCCACAATCACACGCTCCGCGGTGGTCATGTTCATTATGTGCAACCTGTCCAGTAAAGAAGAGAAAAGTTAATTACTAAAGTGTTTAAAAAATAAAGTAATTGTTTCTTGTTAACATTGCATTAGGTAACATTTAAAAAAACAGCTTACAAAAGCCTAAAATGACGAGGGGTGGGCGCGGCTGTCAAAAGAATGCTAAGTTATCCAATGTTATGGAGAATCAAATATAACAAAAAAAATTACCTCAAAAAGCAACAAAGATTTTAAAATTGCAGTGGTGGGCGCGGCAAAAAAAAAAAAAAAAAACCTACAACACGTCTGTATATATATTGGAGGTAAGCAGACAAAAAGAAAAGGTGTGTTAACCAAAAAACGCATCACACAACATCACAAACAATATGTACCTTGCAAGTGAAATTCAAATATCCAGAAGGTATAAATGGCAAAGATGAAGCGCTGTAGCGACTCTGACAGGATCGTAAAACCCCCACACACGATACTATCCTCGCAACAACGCACAAAGGACAGAACGTTGGAGTCATTCACAAAGCGCTCTGGAACAATGGATGGGGGCGCAGTTACGTTTTAATTTATTGGTGAGGTGATGTTGTGGCCACCAATCGGAGCTGAGGGGCGTTACGAAAGAAAACCTAGTCCCGCCTGCGCCGCTGACATATAAATCATCAACGAGGTCGCTCGTCGTCCTTAAAGGGTGTCAAACTCAGCGATTCAGGCTCACCAGCGGGACGCCAATGATCAAAATACGGCCCAGAACGTTCGTGCACGATCAGCGACATCGCAGCGGGGGCCACATCGCTGCTACATGTCACATACAGTGACCTCGCTGATGATGTCGCTGCTGCGTCATTAAATCGGTGTCGCTTAAGCGATCTCGCTAGCGATCTCGCTTAGTGTGACAGTACCTTTAAAGCGATAATCCTGACAACAGATTAAAACAGTAGCACACAAGTGTAAGGAAACAAGGGAAATTCACATCTTTACCTTTTTGGTTGATATAGCAGTGAAATGGCACTTAGTAGAAACAAATAGTCCCTTGCAAAACCCTTGTGAAATAGCCAGGTGCTGCAGACAATAGTGAATATATTAAGGAGAAGTGTGTAAAAATGGTCACCCAGAACTAAGAAATTAAGGTTTACCTGTTGTATATAGAAGGCAGGGGCAAAATATACCCAAGTTTGCGTATTGGTAGCCTATGTGGAATAAATAGGACTTGAATGTCAAAACCTAAACAGGTGGCAAGACAGTATAATCCCACATATGGAAGAGCTATACCTTTGGGGTTGAGAAGGAAGGTAATAATAGTACAATCGGCACTCCCGAGTGGACACCATTTCACTATCTTTGCAGCAGGGCAGACATTAATGTCAGTGTGTAAACAAAAGAGTACGGGATTACAAAAGGAATAAGGTGACGTGGATTTTACGGGGCCCACTCAGCATATGAGTTCCAAGGCGTAATGGGGTGCATATGACTTTGCATCAAAGCAGATATTGCTATCACTGTGTAAACAAAAGAGTACGGAAGTGCAAAAGGAATATGGTGATGTGGATTTTACGGTGCCCATCCAGTTTGTGGGTACCAAGTCGTAATGGGGTGCATATGACTTTGCAGCAGGGCAGACATTGCTGTCACTGGGAAATAAAAGAGTATGGGAGTGCAAAAGGAATATGGTGATGTGGATTTTACGGGGCCCATCCAGTATGTGGGTTCCAAGGCATAATGGGGTGCATATGACTAGACAACAGGGCAGACATTAATATCACTGTGTAAACAAAAGAGTACGGGAATATAAAAGGAATATGGTGACGTGGATTTTACGGGGCCCATCCAGCATAAGTGTTCCAAGGTGTAATGGGGTGCATATGACCTTGCAGCAGGGCAGACATTAATGTCACTGTGTAAACAAAAGAGTACGGGAGTACAATAGGAATATGGTGACGTGGATTTTACGGGGCTCATCCAGCATGTGAGTCCAAGGCGTAATGGGGTGCCGATGACTTTGCAGCAGGGCAGACATTGCTATCACTGTGTAAGCAAAGAGTACGGGAATACAAAAGGAATATGGTAACGTGGAATTTACGGGGCCCATCCAGTATGTGCTTTCCAAGGCTTAATGGGGTGCATATGACTATGCAGCAGTTCAGAAATTAATGTCACTGTGTAAACAAAAGAGTACGGGAGTACAAAAGATTACGTGGATTTTACGGTGCCCAGCCAGCATGTGGATTCCAAGGCGTAATGGGTTGCAAATGACTTTGCAGCAGGGCACACTTTGAAATCATTGTGTAAACAAAAGAGTAGAGTAGTACAAAAGTAATATGGTGACGTGGATTTTACGGGGCCCATCCAGCTTGTGTGTTCCAAGGCGTAATGGGGTGCATATGACTTTGCAGCAGGGCAGACAATGTCACTGTGAAAACAAAAGAGTATGGGAGTACAAAAAGAATATGGTGACGAGGATTTTACGGGGCACATCCAGTATGTGGGCTCCAAGGCGTAATGGGGTGCATATGACTAGTCAGCAGGGCTGGCCTTGCTGCAAATGTGTAAAACAAAAGAGTAAAGGAGTCCAAAGGGAATATGGTGACGTGGATATTACGGGGCCCATCCAGTATGTGGGTTCCAAGGCATAATAAGGAGCATATGACTTTGCAGCAGGACAGACACTGCTGTCCCTGGGTAAACAAAAGAGTACGGTAGTACAAAAGGAATATTGTGACGTGGATTTTACGGGGCCCATCCAGTATGTGGGTTCCAAGGCGTAATGGGGTGCATATTACTAGGTTGCAGTGCAGACAATGTCACTGTGTAAACAAAAGAGTACGGGAGTACAAAAAAAATAAGGTGACGTTGATTTTACAGGGCCCATCTAGCATTTGTGTTCCAAGGCGTAATGGGTACACATGACTTTGCAGCAGAGCAGACATTAATGTCACTGTGTAAACAAAAGAGTACGGTAGTACAAAAGTAATATAGTGACGTGGATTTTATGGGGCCCATCCAGTATGTGGGTTCCAAGGAGTAATGAGGTGCATATGACTTTGCAGAAGGGCATACATTGCTATCACTGTGAAAACAAAAGAGTACGTGAGTACAAAAGGAATATGGTGACGTGGATTTTATGGGGCCTAAGTATGTAGGTTCGAAGGCGTAATGGGGTACATATGACTAGGCAGCAGTGCAGACATTAATGTCACTGTGTAAATAAAAGAGTATGGGAGTACAAAAGGAATATGGTGATGTGGATTTTACGTGGCCCATCCAGCATGTGGGTTCCAACGCGTAATGGGGTGCTTATAACCTTGCAGCAGTGCAGACATTGATGTCACTGTGTGAACAAAAGAGTACAGGAGTACAAAAGGAATATGGTGACGTGGATTTTACGGGGCCCATGCAGTATGTGCTTTTCAAGGCTTGATGGGGTGCATATGACTTTGCAGCAGTTCAGAAATTAATGTCACTGTGTAAACAAAAGAGTACGGGAGTACAAAAGGAATATGTCAACGTGGATTTTACGGGGCTCATCCAGTATGGGGGTTCCAAGGTGTAATGGGGTGCATATGACTTTACAGCAGGGCATACATTGCTATCACTCTGTAAACAAACGAGTACAGGAGTACAAAAGGAATATGGTGAATTGGATTTTACGGGGCCCATCCAGTATGTGGGTTCCAATGCGTAATGGGGTGCTTATGACTTTGCAGCAGGGAAGACATTAATGTCACTGTGTAAACAAAAGAGTACGGAAGTGGATCGCCCGCCAGGGCAGTGGGGTACTCGGTACTGGGCCGGTGTGTTGAAGGGATGTGTCACATCGGCAATGACCCGGTCCGTGGCCCTGGGCGTCAAATAAAAGGGGAATATTTACATAGAATGTTTACAGTTTGTAGTAAGGTATTCGTGACGCCACTTGTGGTATCTGGTCAGAGATGACCAGCGCTGCAGTGCAGATCCTCTGAGACTGATGGTGTGATGCAGCAGAGTTGGAATAGCTTCCCACAAGTGAAGCTGGTGGTGTCAGGGTAGGTAGATGTTGTACTATTAGAGCAATGGTACTGAGAGATGTAGCTGAGTGTAGTAGGTGATGCAGGAAGAAACTGAGAAACAATCAGCGAGTTGCAGTCTCCAAAGCTTTACTTACAGTTTTGCAGGCAAAGTATCAAGGGCATTGAGTACAGATAGTGCTGGAGTAGTTCAGCCTGAAAGCAATTTGGAATCCCCTTATCTCAGGTGGGATGTGAGGTCTACTTTCTAGTGCTGTTCTCTGAGGCACTGGCTGCCAAAAGCTTCATCCATGTTCCTCTCTCTCTGTCTCTCGTTTAAGTAGAACTTCACTCTCATAACAGGCAGCTGTAACCTGTTTCCGGAATCACTCTCTCTATGTAGTCTCCGGCTCACATGTTCTGCTGCTTTGAAAAAGAGTCTTAATTGGGACAGAGGACCTGCCATCCTCTGCCCTCCGGATTCTGCCGCTGGGACTTTACTTCACCCTCTCAGCCTTGGACTTCGGGGGTCCGGTTTCTGGCGCTCAGACCTGGAGTTGAGCTCTCTATGGCCCCTCCGTCCCCAGCTTGTCGCCACACGTCTATCCTCTCTCGTCCCTCAGCCAGACTCCTAACTCCTCCCCCAGCCAGAATATTCCAGAGAAGCTCTCCTGAAAATCAGGTGTTAGAGCTCCTCTTCTGGTCTGGAGTAAGAATGGTGTTGCATGCTGTGTTACCTGCTAAAGAGATCATTTCTTTGCTTTCAGGCATGACATCACGCTCCCCAGGAGGGAGGCAAGGTCACTGTGGCAACCAAACTCCTGGGGTGCCACATTCCCCCCTAGTACAATTCAGTACTCCTGGACTGAGGAAACATAAAAGAAAACACATTATAACTATTTACAAAATTGTAACATCAAATATATACATTTGGTGCAGTCTTGAAATGGGGTGTCCTTTTTCACCCTAGCAAAGTACAATATGAGGGACCCGTCTCAAACTCTCAACGTAGGCCTTGGGTGGGCTACAAGGCATGGCTGGTCTCCTTTTTGGACCACATCTTTGGCCACGCCAGACGGTTTGTGTTCTGTAGTCATTAATATTACCTATTTACAAGCATTGTCCTGGTCACTACAAGTCCAGTGACCCAATCGTCCATTTAAAGAATGAAATAAGATTGGTTAAAAGTTCTTACAGTAGTCTCTGTAGTCACATAAGCTTAATAGTTGCAATTATTAACAGTATTAACTTATTTACATTTCCAATGTACTTAATTCACTCATGTGCGAAACCTAGTTGGGAGTAGGCCTTTGGTTGTACGGATAGACCTACGGAGTACTGGTGTTTGTAGTGACCTGGCTGGGTCCACTGTGTTAACTACCACTGGTGTAGTGTGCTCTCTAGTGGTTACGCTACTGGTGATTCTACGTACTACAGGTATACCTGATTTTCTAGGACTACCCCTTCTCACTGTGGCCATGACAGATTCACCGTTAGCAGGAGGTGGACTTTTGCCTTCCACTGCAGGTGTGGCTTCTGGCACTTGAACTGGCAGTTCTTCAGACTGATCCTGAGTCACTTCTCTTTCAGGCACTGCCGGTTGTGGAAAGGTCAAGACGGGCACTACTATGGCCTGGTTTATTCTTGTCCAGTTCGACGGGAACTCACCAAGTACAGTGCGGACCTTTTCTTCCACCTTTTCTACTAACGAAGGAATGTCCTTATCTCCGATCTTTCCCTTTAACTGGTCAGGGCACGATTTAAAGAGATCCCTGGACACCGCTGTGGAGTTTTCTCCTCCGTCCATACTGATAAGGCACACCTTTGTATTGTCGAAGTCCGAGGGCATAATGGTATATGGCTCCGCTTCCCAGTGGTCGTCAAGCTTGTGGAGTCGCCTTTTCCTTTTGAGTACCTGTTCACCAGGTGACAAGAGAACTGCAGGTGCATGCTGATTGTAAGTTCTTTCTTGTTTTTGTCTTGCCTGAGACAAACTCTTCTCTACGCATTCTTGCACCTTACGGTACTGTTGCTGACGCTCAGTATTCCAGTCTGCATCTGGTGATGTTACCTCAGGTGTCAGGACTCCCATGTCCAAATCAATTGGTAATTTGCCAGGTCTCGCTCTCATTAGGTAGGCCGGTGTACAGTTGGTAGAATTCACCGGAATGTGGTGGTAGAGATCCACCAGATCTGGCAACTTCTCTGGCCACAAGTTTCTCTCTTCCAGAGGCAAGGTCTTCAAGAGATCAATTACCACTTGGTTCATCTTCTTACACATGCCATTTGTCTGTGGATGAGACGGCGTTGTCCGGATTTTCTTGCAGCCGTACATGTTACAGAACTCCTGGAACACTTTTGCTTCAAAAGCTGGGCCTTGGTCAGTAAGCACTTGTTCAGGGTAACCATGTGGTTGACAAAAGTGTTGTTGGAATGCATTGGCTGCTGTCTTTGCTATTTGGTCCTTGACAGGCGCGACCACCAGGAGCCTTGAGTAATGGTCCACGATGGTAAGGGCATAAACATAACCTGAACGGCTTGGAGTTAGCTTCACATGGTCCAAGGCTACCAATTCAAGCTATTTGGAGATTATTGGCTGCAACGGGGCTCGCTGGCTGTTACGATCCTTTCTTCGCAAGTTACATGGTCCACATTCCCGACACCAATCTTCAGTGGCCTTCCTCATACCAATCCAGTAGAATCTCTCGCGCAGTAGGACCTCCAACTTCTTCCATCCAAAGTGTCCTGCCCCATTGTGGTACGCTTCCAGGACCATTGATGCATCTCGCCTCGGGACTACCACTTGCCAGACCAGTTCGTGAGTTCGGGCATTGACACTTCTCTGACACAGCTTTCCCTCGTAGATAAACAGCCTGCCCTTTTCCTTCCACAGCTGTTGGGACTCTTGTGGGGCATCTGGACCGGGACGCAAGTCAGGTTGCGTCAGTAGCTCCTTTACCAGGCGGACTGCTGGGTCGCTATCTTGCGTCTCTGCCCACTCATGGTGAGGCAATGGGTTTAGGGTGGCCTCTTTCATGATGTAGCGCTTGTTTTTCACCCCTTGAGCACGTTGGGTTGCAATTGGACGGTGGAAGGCTGGTAATTCAATTTCTTCGAGTGTGTCCAGATCTTCTCCCCATCTGGTAAGTTGGGCATTCTGTACAGCGCATCAGCATTGGCATTCTTATGCCCCGCTCGGTACTTGATGGTGAACTCGTAGTTGGACAGCCGGGCCATCTATCGCTGCTCCAGCGCACCTAGCTTTGCGGTTTCCAAGTGAGTCAGCGGATTGTTGCCTGTGAAGATGGTAAACTTTGCCGCAGCTAGGTAGTGTTTGAACCGCTCAGTCACAGCCCAGACGATGGCGAGGAACTCTAACTTGAAGGAGCTGTAGTTGTCAGGGTTCCTTTCAGTGGGACGAAGTTTCCTGCTGGCATAGGAGATCACTCTTTCTTTGCCATTCTGTACCTGCGACAGCACTGCTCCCAGTCCAATGTTACTGGCATCAGTATAGAGGATGAATGGTTGGTTATAGTCTGGGTAGGCCAGAACTTCATCCCCCGTAAGTGCCATCTTCAACCGAGTGAAGGATCTTTCCAGTTCGTCAATCAAACTTAGAACTCTTCTTTCTGGCCTTCTTTGGCTGGCCCACAAGGAGGTTTTGCAGAGGTGCAGCTATTTCAGTGAAGTCTTTGATGAACCTTCGGTAGTAGCCTACCAATCCGAGGAACTGGCATATTTCATGGATGTTGCTGGGCCTCTGCCAGTTCTGGATAACAGTGACTTTGTCAGGGTCTGGTGCCACGGCTTCTGCGCTCACTACGTGGCCTAGGTACTGCACCTTGGGCTTCAAGAGGTGGCACTTGGACGGCTTCACCTTTAGGCCAAATTTGGACAGGGCTTCGAACACCTTAGCCAGGTGCTCCAAGTGTTCCTCATAGGTCTTGGAGAAGACAATTACGTCATCCAGGTACAATAGAACTGTCTCGAAGTTCATGTGTCCAAGGCAGCACTCCATCAATCTCTGGAACGTTCC
>JARQOD010001367.1:0-100335 GCA_033576555.1 Oophaga sylvatica
TGATACTGACTCGAGGTCAGCACTGATACTGACCCCGGGGGCTCCACTGATACTGACCCCGGCGACTGCATTGATTCTGACCCGGGAGATGCACTGATACTGACCCCAGGGGCTGCACTGATACTAACCCGAGGACTGCACTGATACTGACCAGAGGGCTGCACTGACACTGACCCGGGTGCCGCACTGAAACTTACCCGGGAGCTGCATTGATACTGACCCGGGGGCAGCACTGACACTGACTCGAGGGCCACACTGATACTGACCCAAAGGCCGCAGTGATGCTGACCCAGCGGCCGCACTGCTACTGACCCTGGGGGCTGCACTGATACTGACCCGGGGGCTGCACTGATACTGACCCGGGGGCTGCACTGATACTGACCCCGAGTGCTGCATTGATACTGACCCGGGGACTGCACTGATGCTGACTCCCAGGGCCTCACTGATACTGAATACTGACCCGAAGACCGCACTGATACTGACCCCGTGTGCTGTACTGATACTTACCGGGGACTGCACTGATAATGACCCGGGGCAGCACTGATACTGACCAGAGGGCCACACTGATACCCCGGGGACTGCACTGATACTGCCCCCGGGGGCCGCACTGATACTGAATACTGATCCGGGGGCAGCACTGATACTGACCCCGGGGGCTGCACTGATACTGACCCCGGGGGCAACACTGATACTGACCCCGGGGGCTGCACCGATACTGACTCGAGGTCAGCACTGATACTGACCCCGGGGGCTCCACTGATACTGACCCCGGCGACTGTATTGATTCTGACCCGGGAGATGCACTGATACTGACCCCGGGGGCTACACTGATACTGACTCCGAGGGCTGCACTGCTACTGACCCGGGGGCTGCACTGATACTAACCCGAGGGCTGCACTGATACTGACCAGAGGGCTGCACTGACACTGACCCTGAGTGCCGCACTGAAACTTACCCGGGAGCTGCATTGATACTGACCCGGGGGCTGCACTGACACTGACCCGAGGGCCACAATGATACTGACCCAAAGGCCGCAGTGATGCTGACCCAGCGGCCGCACTGCTACTGACCTGAGGGCCACACTGATACTGACCCCGGGGGCTACACTGATACTTACCTGGGGGCTGCACTGACACTGACCAGGGGGCTGCACTGATACTGACCCCAGGGGCTGCATTGATTCTGACCCGGGGGCTGCACTGATACTGACCCCGGGTTCTGCACTGATACTGACCCCGAGGGCTGCAGTGATACTGACCCCGGGGTTGCACTAATACTGACCCGGGGGCTGCACTGATTCTAACCCCGGGGTTGCACTGATTCTGACCCAGGGGCTGCACTGATACTGACCCCGGGGGCTGCACTGATACTGACCCCGAGTGCTGCACTGATACTGACCCCGAGGGCTGCACTGATACTGACCCCAGGGTTGCACTGATACTGACCCGGGGGCTGCACTGATACTGACCCCGGGGTTGCACTGATACTGACCCGGGGGCTGCACTGATACTGACCCCGGGGGCTGCACTGATACTGACCCTTTGTGCTGCACTGATACTGACCCCGGGGGCTGCACTGATACTTACCCGGGGCTGCACTGATACTGACCCGGGGTGTCATGTATAGTGTACAGTTCCTATAGCGTCTTGTGCTTGGGTGCGAGGAAAACACATGAGACATAGGTTGATATGAAATGACTTGTATTACTTCATACAAGCATGCAGAAAAGGTCACACAGTTTGCAGGAACAGAGGCAGGAGAACACAGCAGGCCAGAGTAACTTCAAGCTCTACAATAACTCTCCAAGCAGGTTCAGGATCTCTTCTCTGTACCGTAATTCCTCTGCAAACATGGATTCACCAGACAGCAGGTTTCCAAAGTCCAAAAGTGTTCCAAAGTTCCTCAGTAGGAAATAGCTGGAGTCCAAAATCCTAGGTTTCCAGGAGTCAGGTCACAGGCTGACTGAGGCTTGATTCAGGAGCACTGATTGTTCAGCTGAGGCTGCTTAAGAAGCAAGAGGGAGAGAATCAGGGCGGGAACATGAAAACTGGAAACTCCATATTAACTGAGGGCAAGAGCTGCAGAAAGACAGAAAGCAAAATGGCCGACGGAAAACTGAGTTTCAAGGAACATGTCAAAAGAGACAAAGAACCTTACATTACTCCCCCTTAAGGACAACCTCCGGTTGACCTCAGACCAGGCTTGTCAGGGTACCTCTGATGAAACTGGCGGAGCAGGCGAGGAGCATTTACATTATTGACTGGTTCCCATGAGTTGTCCTCCACTGGGTAGCCCTGCCATTTAATCAAATATTGCAACTGATTTCTGTACAACCTGGAATCTAGAATCCTTTCCACAATAAATTCTTCCTGACCATCGACCAGCACTGGGTCAGGGCAAGGAGAAGAGCGTCCAGGAAACGTATTGGGTGTTGCAGCCTTTAGTAGGGATACATGAAAGACAGGGTGGATTCTCATAGTTCTGGGCAGTTGAAGACGACAAGCAACAGCACTTATAATCTTACTGATCTTATAAGGTCCAATGTACTTATGTCCCAATTTAGACGATGGAATCTTTATTTTAAGATTTCTGGTTGACAGCCAGACCAAATCTCCTACCTTGAAAGCTGGTGCAGGTTTACGAAATTTATCTGCTGCTTTCTTGTACCTTTCCTGAGCCAATTCTAGATTTTCCTTAATACGATGTTCTTTGCGTGCATCACTAACCCGTCTTTGTAAAGAGTCCACCTGCATGGGTTCAGGTTCTGGTTCCCTTGTGATCCTACTCAAAGGTTCCTTAGCTGAGGAGGGAGGTAGGAAAAGGTTAGTGCGATTATTTTCGAACCATCTCTCTTGTCTGCGTTCAGTCAGACGAGCATCAATACGGATATAATAGTTAATAAAGTCACCTAACACAGTGGGAGGGTCGGCACGAGCAAGTTCATCCTTAATCAGTGGAGACAACCCTTTCCGAAAAATAGATTTTTTGGCGGAAGTGTCCCAAGTGGTATCGAGCCCATCTCCTGAAATCCAAGGCATATTCGGCTATTGAACGCTTACCTTGGCGCAAAGTTAACATGGCTGCTTCAGCTGTTGCACCTCGATTGGGGTCATCAAACACCTGCCCCATGGCTGAAATAAAAGCATCAAGGTGATTCAAACAATCATCCTCAGTCTCAATCAGAGGGTTTGCCCACATCAAAGCCTTATTGGTAAGCAACATGATTATAGTAAGCACTTTGGATCGTTCAGTGGGAAATTGTGAAGCATGTGCAGAGAAAAATAGATTGCATTGGTTAATAAATCCCCTGAATTTCTCACGTTCACCGCCAAAACGAAAAGGAGGTAACTTGGGGATCCCAGAACTCGGGGTTATGGCAGGAGCCTGGACTCGTTCCTCTAGAGCCTCAATCCTGGCTCGTAGGTCCTGTAGGCTTGCAAAACGGGTCTTTATAGTCTGTATATCTGCAAGGATTGTATCAGTCACTCCGCAAAGCTCCTTTATGCGGGCCTCCATCTTCCAGATCTTTTAAGGCAGAAGTGCTGGAAGGAGAAGAGGAAAGGAAAAAAAAAAAAAAACAATAGTGTTTACCTGTGGTAACACTCCAGAGTAACATTTAAGGGAATGCGCTCACCTGGAATGGTTGTGAGAAGTCACAACCACTGTCATCACAGAAGGTATTAAACGGACATCTGATATCCACAGTCACAGCAGACACGGCTTTCCCAGACCCAGCAGACACTAAACATTGGCTCCTGAATCTTGTCATGTATAGTGTACAGTTCCTATAGCGTCTTGTGCTTGGGTGCGAGGAAAACACATGAGACATAGGTTGATATGAAATGACTTGTATTACTTCATACAAGCATGCAGAAAAGGTCACACAGTTTGCAGGAACAGAGGCAGGAGAACACAGCAGGCCAGAGTAACTTCAAGCTCTACAATAACTCTCCAAGCAGGTTCAGGATCTCTTCTCTGTACCGTAATTCCTCTGCAAACATGGATTCACCAGACAGCAGGTTTCCAAAGTCCAAAAGTGTTCCAAAGTTCCTCAGTAGGAAATAGCTGGAGTCCAAAATCCTAGGTTTCCAGGAGTCAGGTCACAGGCTGACTGAGGCTTGATTCAGGAGCACTGATTGTTCAGCTGAGGCTGCTTAAGAAGCAAGAGGGAGAGAATCAGGGCGGGAACATGAAAACTGGAAACTCCATATTAACTGAGGGCAAGAGCTGCAGAAAGACAGAAAGCAAAATGGCCGACGGAAAACTGAGTTTCAAGGAACATGTCAAAAGAGACAAAGAACCTTACACGGGGGCTGCACTGATACTGACCCCGGGGGCCACACTGACACTGACCCCAGGGGCTGCACTAATACTGACCCGGGGGCTGCACTGATACTGACCCAGGGGCAGTACTGTTACTGACCCGAGGGCCACACTGATACTAACCCCGGGGGCTGCGCTAATACTGACCCCAGTGGCCACACTGAAAATGTCTCCGGGGGCTGCACTGATACTGACCCCGGGGACTGTACTGATACTGAACACTGTCCCGGGGGCAGCACTGATACTGACCTCGGGGACCACACTGATACTGACCCAAGGGCAGCACTGATACTGACCCCAGGGGCTGCGCTGATACTGTCCCGAGGGCAGCACTGATACTGACCTCGGGGACTGCACTGATACTGACCCGGGGGCAGCCCTGATACTGACCCCGGGGGCTGCACTGATACTGACCCCTGAGGACACACTGATGCTGACCCCGGGGGACACACTTATACTGACCCTGGGGGCTTCACTGATACTGACCCGGGGTCTGCACTGATACTGACCCGAGGGCCACACTGATACTGACCCCGGTGGCTACACTGACACTGACTCAGTGCATCACTGATACTGACCCCAGGGGCCACACTGACACTGACCCCAGGGGCTGCACTAACACTGACCTGGGGGCTGCACTGATACTGACCCAGGGGCAGGACTGTAACTGACTCGAGGGCCACATTGATACTAACCCGGGGGCTGCGCTGATACTGACCCCGGTGGCCACACTGAAACTGTCCCTGGGGGCTGCACTGATACTGACCCTGGGGGCTGTACTGATACTGAATACTGTCCCGGGGGCAGCACTGATACTGACCCGGAGGCTGCACTGATACTGACCCCTGGGGACACACTGATACTGACCCCGGGGGCTTCACTGATACTGACCCGGGGTCTGCACTGATACTGACCCAAAGGCAGCACTGATACTGACCTCGGGGACTGCACTGATACTGACCTGGGGCAGCACTGATACTGACCCCGGGGGCTGCACTGATACTGACCCCTGGGGACACACTGATACTGACCCGGGGGCTTCACTGATACTGACCCGGGGGCAGCACTGACACTGACCCGAGGGCCACACTGATACTGACCCCGGGTGCCGCACTGAAACTTACCGGGAGCTGCACTGATACTGACCCGGGGGCTGCACTGATATTGACCCGGGGGCTGCACTGATACTGACCCCGGGGGCTGCACTGATACTGACCCGAGTGCTTCATTGATATAGACCCCGGGGACTGCACTGATGCTGACCCCGGGGGCCGCACTGATACTGACCCGGGTGCTGCACTGATACTTACCGGGGGCTGCACTGATAATGACCCGGGGCAGCACTGATACTGACCAGAGGGACACACTGATACCCCGGGGGCTGCACTGATATTGACCCGGGGACTGCACTGATACTGACCCGGGGCCGCACTGATACTGAATACTGATCCGGGGGCAGCACTGATACTGACCCGGGGGCCACACTGATACTGACCCCGGGGGCTGCACTGATACTGACCCGGGGGCCACACTGATACTGACCCTGGGGGCTGCACTGATACTGACTCGAGGTCAGCACTGATATGACCCCGGGGGCTGCACTGATACTGACCCGTGGTCTACACTGATACTGACCCGGGGTAGAACTGATACTGACCAAGGGCCACACTGATACTGACCCCGGGGCTACACTGATACTGACCCGGGGCATCTCTGATACTGACCCGGGGGCTACACTGATACTGACCCTGGGGGCTGCACTGATACTGACCCAGGGGACTGCAGTGATACTGACCCAAGGGCAGCACTGATATTGACCCCGGAGGCTGTACTGATACTGACCCGAGGGCAGCACTGATACTGACCTCGGGTGCTGCACTAATACTGACCCGGGGGCTGCACTGATACTGACCGGGGGCTGCACTGATACTGACCCGGGGGCTGCACTGATAGTGACCTGGGGGGCTGCACTGATACTGACCAAGGGCCACACTGATACTGACCCCGGGGGCTGCACTGATCCTGACCCGGGGGAGCACTGATACTGACCCAAGGGCCACTGATACTGACCAAGGCCACACTGAAACTGATCCCGGGGGCTGCACTGATACTGACCCGGGGCACACTGATACTACCCGGGGGACATGATATTGACCCAGGGGCCACACTGATACTGACCCCGGGGGCTGCACTGATACTGACCCCGGGGGCGCACTGATACTGACACGGGGGCTACTGATACTGACCGGCGGGCGCACTGATACTGACCCGGGGGCTGCCTGATACTGACCCGGGGGCTCACTGATACTGACCCGGGGCTGCATGATCTACCGGGGATTGCACTGCTACCGACCCGGGGGCCGCACTGAACTGACCGGGGCCCACTGATACTGACCCAGGGGCCGCACTGATACGACCCGGGGTAGCTACGCCCATGGCACTGATACTGACTCCAGGAGCTGCACTATACGACCCGGGGCTGCACTCATACTGACCCGGGGACGCACTGATACTGACCTGGCTGTATGATACTGTCCAGGCAGATGATACTGACCCGGGGCTGCACTGATACTGACCCGGGGCCTGTACTGATACTGACCCGGGAGCTGCACTGATACTGACCCGGGGGCTGCACTGATATGACTAGTGGCACCGCTGGGGGCTGCATATGATACAGACCCGGGGGGCGCACTGATACTGACCCGGGCCGACTTACTGAAGGGCTAAGAACGCCCAGGGGGCTGCACTGATACTGACCCCGGGGGCCTGCACTGAACTGACCCGGGGCTGCACTGATACTGACCCAGTGGCCGCACTGTACTAATCCAGGGGCCAACTGAAATGACCCGGGGGCTGCCTGATACTGACCAGAGACTGCACTGATACTGACTCAGGGGCTGCATGATATGACCCTGGGTGACTGTATGCTACACTGATACTGACCCGGGGCGAACTGATACTGACCCAAGGGCACACTGATACTGACCCCGGGGGCTCACTGATACTGACCCGGGGCATCACTGATACTGACCCGGGGGCTACACTGATACTGACCCGGGGGCTGCACTGATACTGACCCAGGGCGCAGCTGATACTGACCCAGGGCGCACTGATATGACCCGGAGGCTGTACTGATACTGACCCGAGGGCAGCACTGATACTGACACCGGGTGCTGCACTAATACTGACCCGGGGGCTGCACTGATACTGACCCGGGGGCGCACTGATACTGACCCGGGGGCTGCACTGATAGTGACCTGGGGGGCTGCATGATACTGACCCAAGGGCCACACTGATACTGACCCCGGGGGCTGCACTGATCTGACCCGGGGAAAGCACTGATACTGACCTCAAGGGCCACACTGATACTGACCCAAGGGCCACTGATACTGATCCCGGGGGCTGCACTGATACTGACCCGGGGGCACACTGATACTAACCCGGGGGCTACACTGATATTGCCCCAGGCGCCACACTGATACTGACCCCGGGTGCTGCACTGATACTGACCCGGGGGCTGCACTGATACTAACCCAAGGGCTGCACTGATACTGACCAGAGGGCCTGCACTGACACTGACCCGGGGCGCACTGAAACTTACCCGGGGCTGCACTGATACTGACCCGGGGGCTGCACTGATATTGACCCGGGGGCTGCACTGATACTGACCCCGGGTGGCTGCACTGATACTGACCCCGAGTGCTTCATTGATATGACCCGGGGACTGCACTGATGCTGACCCGGGGGCCGCACTGATACTGACCACGGGTGCTGCACTGATACTTACCCGGGGGCTGCACTGATAATGACCCGGGGCTGCACTGATACTGACCAGAGGGCCACACTGATACCCCGGGGGCTGCACTGATATTGACCGGGGACTGCACTGATACTGACCCCGGGGGCCGCACTGATACTGAATACTGATCCGGGGGCAGCACTGATACTGACCCGGGGGCCACATGATACTGACCCTGGGGGCTGCACTGATACTGACCCCGGGGGCCCCACTGATACTGACCCTGGGGGCTGCACTGATACTGACTCGAGGTCAGCACTGATACTGATCCCGGGAGCTGCACTGATACTGACCCGGGGTCTACACTGATACTGACCCGGGGCAGAACTGATACTGACCAAGGGCCACACTGATACTGACCCCGGGGGCTACACTGATACTGACCGGGGCATCACTGATACTGACCCCGGGGGCTACACTGATACTGACCCTGGGGGCTGCACTGATACTGACCCAAGGGACTGCAGTGATACTGACCAAGGGCAGCACTGATATTGACCCCGGAGGCTGTATGATACTGACCCGAGGGCAGCACTGATACTGACCTCGGGTGCTGCACTAATACTGACCCGGGGGCTGCACTGATACTGACCCGGGGGCTGCATGATACTGACCCGGGGCTGCACTGATAGTGACCTGGGGGCTGCACTGATACTGACCCAAGGGCCACACTGATACTGACCCCGGGGGCTGCACTGATCCTGACCGGGGGAAGCACTGATACTGACCCAAGGGCCACACTGATACTGACCCAAGGGCCACACTGAAACTGATCCCGGGGGCTGCACTGATACTGACCCCGGGGGCCACACTGATACTAACCCGGGGGCTACACTGATATTGACCCCAGGCGCCACACTGATACTGACGCCGGGTGCTGCACTGATACTGACCCCGGAGGCTGCACTGATACTGACCCGGGGGCTACACTGATACTGAACCGGGGGGCCGCACTATACCAACCGGGGGCTGCGTTGATACTGACCCGGGGGCTACACTGATACTGACCGGGGCTGCACTGATACTGACCCGGGGATTGCACTGCTACTGACCCCGGGGGCCGCACTGAAACTGACCGGGGCCACACTGATACTGACCCAGGGAGCCGCACTGATACAGACTCCGGGGGCTTCACTGCTACCGACCCCATGGGCTGCACTGATACTGACTCCAGGAGCTGCACTACTACCGACCCCAGGGGCTGCACTCAAACTGACCCGGCGGACGCACTGATACTGATCCCTGGGCTGTACTGATACTGTCCCAGGGGCAGCACTGATACTGACCCGGGGGCTGCACTGATACTGACCCGGGGGCTGTACTGATACTGACCCGGGAGCTGCACTGATACTGACCCGGGGGTGCACTGATACTGACCTCAGTGGCCACACTGATACTGACCTGGGGGCTGCCATAATATGATACAGACCCTGGGGGGCGCACTGATACTGACCCGGGGCCGCACTGATACTGAACCAGGGGGCTACACTGATACTGACCCAGGGGGCTGCACTGATACTGACCCGGGGGCTGCACTGAAACTGACCCGGGGGCTGCACTGATACTGACCCGGTGGCCGCACTGATACTAATCCAGGGGGCCACACTGAAACTGACCCGGGGCTGCGCTGATATGACCAGAGACTGCACTGATACTGACTCAGGGGCTGCACTGATACTGACCGGGGGCTGCCATAATATGATACAGACATGGGGGCCGCACTGATACTGACCCCGGGGCCGCACTGATACTGACCACGGGGGCTTCACTGATACCGACCAAGGGCCGCACTGATACCGACCCGAGGGCCCATGGATACTGACCCCGGGGTCCGCACTGATACTGACCATGGGGGCTGCACTGATACCGACCCAAGGGCCGCACTGATACCGACCCGAGGGCACATGGATACTGACCCGGGGGCCGCACTGATACTGACCCGGGGGCGTTACTGATACCGACCCGGGGCTGCACTGATACTGACCCGGGAACTGCACTGATTCTGACCCAGGGCTGCACTGATACTGACCCGGGGTTTGCATTGCTACCGACCCGGGGGCCGCACTGATACTGACCCAGGGCCGCACTGCTACCGACCCCAGGGGTTGCACTGATACTGACCCGGGGCTGCACTGATACTTGCCTCAGTGGCACACTGAAACTGCCATGGGCTGCATGATATGATACGACCTGGGGGGCGCACTGATACATACCGAGGGCACATGGATCATGACCCGGGGCCGCACTAATACTGACCCAGGGCTGCACTGATACTGACCTTGGGGGCGCACTGATACATGACCGGGGGCTGCACTGATACTTGCTCAGTGGCCACAGAATGACCCATGGGCGCCATGATATGATACGATCCTGGGGGGCGCACTGATCAGACCGAGGGCACATGGATCCTGCCGGGGGCCGCACTGATACTGACCCAGGGGCTGCACTGATACTGACCTTGGGGGCCGCACTGATACTGACCCGGGGCTGCACTGATACTGACTCGGGGGCTGCACTGATACTGACCCGGGGGCTGCAATGATACTGACCCGGGGGCTGCACTGATACTGACCCGGGAGCTGCACTGATACCGACCCAGGGGGCTGCACTGATACTGACCACGGGGGCTGCACTGATACCGACTCCGGGGCTGCACTGCTACGGACCCAGGGGCAGCACTGATACTGACCAGGGGGCCGCATTGATACTGACCCCGGGGGCCGTACTGATACTGAACACGGGGGCTGCACTGATACCGACCTGAGGGCCACACTGATACTGACCCGAGGGCCACATGGATACTGACCCCGGGGGCCGCACTGATACTGACCCGGGGGCTGCACTGATACTGAACCCGGGGGCCGCACTGATACTGACCCGGGGGCTGCACTGAAACTGACCCGGGGACTGCACTGATACTGACTGCGATGAACGGGCACACGGTCTGTCACACGGTAGCCCGGGGTATCACGGCCTGTGATCCCTCCGTGCCGCAAATGTGACGAAAACGCGCACACACACGATGGCTGCTGCCGTCCGACCCGGTAAACTGCAGGGACTTTTAATTATCCCACTTCCACTTAGGAACTTGCAGCTCTCTGGCGCCCCCCTTACCCTCAGGTCAGTCAGGGAACTGCACCTAGGATAATTGGTCGCCAGACGGGTCACTTGGATGTGTGCTGGCTATTGGGCACGCTGCAGTGAGGGAATTATAATTACTCCTGGCTGCAGCCAGGCAGTACCCTTATAAACCCCGCTCCGTCACTGCCAGCGTCACCCAATAGATTAACACTTTACACCCCTTCCTTTTAGCTGCCACCAGCTACGGCTTTTGATGAACAATTTATCAAGAGGGTCCGTAGCAACCCCAAAACAGTAGCGTAGTGCTTCAGGCACGTGCAAATTCGTTTATAGAGCAGGAGAAACAAACTAATAAATTTATAGGTTTATTCCTAAAAAGACAGGCAGTGCTTATACAATATAAAAAGATGTAACAAGCTGAGGCAATATAGTTATGTACAAGACAATTAGAAAATAAAATGGGGTTAACATAAGGAAGATCAACTTACAGTTCTTAGATCATAGTAGGCAAGCCATGCGGTCGGGGGAGGGGAGACATCACAATGCATCACAGAGCTGCTATAAGTCTGGTGTCCAGGGCAGATCTGAGGCAGAATACCTGGCCCCTACCTTATAGACCTGTGGCCGTGACATCATAAACGGGGTGGAGTTACCAGGGTCCTCCTCTTGCTCTAAGTGGTGATCTTAGTTCAGAAAACTAATAACTATCATAACTTAGAGATGGCGTCTCTTACAGCGATGCAGAGCATACCATTGTACTCCGCAAGATGTTGGCGTGCATTTAAGTCTAAACGCAGAGTGCCTGGGTGGATCGGCTAAGCAGAGATCTGTTTCTTAGGTTCTGCTGGTGCCAGTGCTTAGAAAATTCACTGATCCCTGGATTCACCGATGAATTGGCAGATATTAAAATTGCATACTTATAACATACACAGGAGCCAAGATATTTGACCTTGAATAACTACCATACAACAAAGGAACAGACCATGTGGTTTGTCAGCTGCTTTCAGCCGGCCTCCCTGTGGGGGCTAGCCACCTGGAATCAGATTACACAGAGTGTGTAGTGAGCTGAAGGGGGGGGAAGCCCACAGGCTGCAAAGCCTAATGAATGCAGTAGCTGTGGAGACTTCTAGAGAAGTACAGGATAAGGAGCTTGCAGGATCATCACACCTCCCCCCCTTAGAGGGCGCTAAGGAGGCATGACCTGCCGGTAATCCGACATGCGCACCTCAGCGGGTTCGCCACGTCGAGACAACCCATCAGCATTCCCATGTTCGCTGCCTTTCTTGTGTTGTACGGCAAAATCATACTGCTGCAGGGCAAGGCTCCAGCGTAGCAACCTACCATTGGTTCCGGACACTGTGGGCAGCCAGCTCAGAGGGTTGTGGTCGGTGACCACCTTGAAGGTGCGCCCGTACAGGTAGGGCTGCAAACGTTGCAGTGCCCAGACCATGGCCAGGCACTCCTTCTCGATGGTGGAGTATGCCACTTCCCTTGGCAGAAGTTTCCGGCTCAGGTACAACACGGGGTGCTCCTGGTTCCCCGAATCAACCTGGCTGAGTACAGCACCGAGGCCAAATTCGCTGGCGTCAGTCTGTACCAGGAATGGCCGACTGCTGTCGACGGCTTTCAACCCTGGAGAGCTGCACAGGGCTGTTTTCAAAGCTCGGAATGCCGCCTCACAGCCATCTGTCCAGTTGACTGTTTGGGGTAGACCGCCCTTGGTGAGGTCCGTCAAGGGTTTTGCAATGGCGCTATAGTTCGGTACGAAACGCCTATAGTACCCTGCAGTGCCCAGGAAGGACTTCACCTGCTTTTTGGTCCTGGGGGTGGGCCAGGACACGATCGCGTCCACTTTCTCGGGCTCTGGACTCATGGAACCCCCGCCTACCTGGTGCCCCAGGTAGTGGACCTCCCTCATGCCCATCTGGCATTTTCCCGGCTTGATGGTCAGACCTGCCTGGTGAATACGCTTGAGCACCTCCTGGAGATGCTGAAGGTGTTCCTCCCAGGTGGAACTGAAGACGGCAATGTCGTCCAGGTACGCCATAGCGTACTCCTCCAGTCCCTGAAGCAGGTGGTTGACCATCCGCTGGAAAGTGGCAGGGGCATTCTTCATGCCGAAAGGCATGACCGTGGACTCGTACAGTCCAAAAGGGGTGATAAAGGCGGATTTCTCCTGCGCCTCAGGGCTCAGGGGAATCTGCCAGTATCCCCGGCTTAAATCCATGATGGATATGTACTTGGCATTCGCCAACCGCTCCAGCAGATCCTCGATGCGTGGCATTGGGTGCGCATCAGAGGTAGTGATGGCGTTGAGCCCCCTGTAGTCCACGCAGAACCGGGTGGTCCGATCCTTTTTTGGCACGAGAACTACAGGTGAGGCCCACGCGCTTTTGGACTGCCGGATCACCCCCAGCTGCAACATCTCATGGATCTCCTGGCGCATAATCTGCTGCACTTCCTCAGAGATCCGATAAGGTGTCCGCCGTAACGGGGCGTGATTCCCGGTGTCCACTTCGTGGACTGCCAACTCGGTCCTTCCGGGTCGGTTAGTGAACACGGCCCGAAAGGATTCCAGAGTGGTCAGCAACTGCAACCGCTGGGAGGCGGTTAGCGAGGCATTTACCTCCATGTCCTCAATGGACCCATTGGCATTAGCTTGGGCCAGCATGTCTAGGAGGGGATACTCTTCCCCGTCCTCGGGCAGATTGCAGACCGGTAGGACGCAGGCTTCACGTTCGTGATGGGCCTTCATCATGTTGACGTGAAAGGCCTTGCGCCTACCCCGAGTGTGGTCAAGCGTGACCACGTAGGTGGCTGGGTTTAGCTGTTGGTGCACGACGTACGGGCCTTCCCAGGCTGCCTGAAGCTTATCCTTTGGTACGGGGACCAGCACCCACACCTTTTGACCCACCTGGTAGGTCCGCTCCCGGGCGTTCTGGTCGTACCAGTGCTTCTGGTCAGCCTGAGCCTGCGTCATGTTGTCATGCACCAACTGCGTCAAGGTCTGCATCTTTTCGCAGAAGCGCATGACATAATCCACGATGGACACTTCCGTGGGGTTTGGCTCATCTTCCCAGGATTCTCTTATCAACCCAAGGGGTCCCCGTACTCGCCTACCATACAGGAGCTCGTAGGGGGAGAACCCCGTCGAGGCCTGCGGGACTTCTCTGTAGGCAAATAGCAGGTGTGGGAGGTACCGCTCTGTTATGTTACGGTAGCTGAGGAGTGCAGGTAAAAAAGGCAATACACCAGAGCAGTTGGAATCTATGGGATTGCAGTACCCTGACTAACCACCACAACTAGAGGCAGCCGTGGAGCGTTCCTACGTTGGTCCTAGACGCCTCGTCACAGCCTGAGAAACTAACTACACCTAAAGATAGAAATAGGAAAGCTATCTGCCCCGTAGCAGAACCCCAAAGATAATAGAAAGCCCCCAAACATGTAATGGCGGTTAGACAAGAGGAAATACTGACACAGAAAGAAAATAGTATGAGCAAACGCTGGGGCCCAAACTATCTAAATAGAAAAGGACAGGAAGGGTACTTACTGCAATCCCAGAAAACCCTGAAAAACACCAACTCTACTAATTTCAAAATCACCTGAGATCACACGACCTCTACCACCTAAATTAGTTCTCTGGTGTAACAAAAACAGCAGCCACTGAAAAAACTGGAAAAAGCAAAAGTACAAAACACAGTGGCTGAAGTAAACTGAGAGGGCAAAAGCCCCCGGAGGGGACCCAGAAGGCCCCCACAGAAGTGCAGGACCAAATGCAAAAATATAGCAAAAACACAAAATAAGAAATTGTCTTATCTGATAGCAGGAGATGCAGACACGACACAGCAGGCTACAAGGGAAACTGGAAAGAAGGATTCAGACCAGAACAATTGATCACCGGCAACCCTGATGGGAAAATGATTCCCTTAAATAAGACCAATCAGTAACACCTGATTCCCAGTCCTCACAATCCTCACTAGTACCGCTTGTAACCACCAGAGGGAGCCTCTGCTCAGAACTCATCTCAAACCCATTCACAACAGTACCCCCCCCTTGAGGAGGGGTCACCGAACCCTCATTTGAGCAACCAGGTCGGTCAGGATGAGTTCTATGATACGCACGGATAAGTCTCCTAGCATGGATGTCCGAAGCAAACACCCAAGAATTATCTTCCTGACCATAACCTCTCCATTTAACCAAATACTGGAGTCTTCGTCTAGAAAAACGAGAATCCAATATTTTCTCAACCACATACTCCAGATTGCCCTCAACCAAAACAGGGTCAGGAGGCACAGCAGCAGGAACCACTGGCTCAACAAACCTCTTCAACAAGGACTTGTGGAACACGTTATGGATCTTAAATGTCCCTGGAAGAAGCAAACGAAAAGAAACAGGATTAATAATCTCCATGATCTTATAAGGTCCAATGAACCTAGGCTTAAATTTAGGAGATGCTACTCTCATAGGAATATTCTTTGAGGACAACCAGACCAAGTCCCCCACTTTAAACCGAGGACCATCAGTCCTATGCCGGTTAGCAAACCGCTGGGCCTTCTCCTGAGAGAGGGACAACCTCTCCACTACCTGGTCCCAAATCTGCTGCATACGCTCAACAACAGAGTCAACACCTGGACAGACAGAAGCCTCCGTCTGTCCTGAAGAAAATCGAGGGTGAAACCCAGAATTACAGAAAAACGGAGACATCAAAGTGGCAGAGCTAGCCCTATTATTAAGAGCAAACTCAGCCAAAGGCAAAAAAGAGACCCAGTCATCCTGATCAGCAGACACAAAGCATCTTAGATAAGTCTCCAATGTCTGGTTTGTTCTCTCAGTTTGACCATTGGTCTGAGGATGAAATGCCGAGGAGAAAGACAATTGAACACCCAGTTTAGAACAAAAAGTCCTCCAAAATCTGGAAACAAACTGGACTCCTCTGTCAGACACAATGTTCTCAGGAATGCCGTGTAAACGAACCACGTGCTGAAGGAACAACGGCACCAATTCAGAGGAGGAAGGCAACTTAGGTAATGGCACAAGATGTATCATTTTGGAAAACCTATCACAAATCACCCAGATGGTGGTCATTCTCTGAGAAACAGGAAGATCGGAAATGAAATCCATAGAGATATGGGTCCATGGTCTCTTGGGCACAGGCAATGGCATCAACAAACCACTAGAGCGAGAGCAAGACTTGGAGCGAGAGCAAGTCCCGCAGGACTGCACAAATTCCCTGACATCGCGAGACAAGGTAGGCCACCAAAAGGACCGACTAACCAAGTCTCTGGTACCAAAAATTCCGGGATGCCCAGCCAATGCGGAACAATGAATCTCAGACATCACACTCTTTTTCCATTGGTCCGGGACAAACAATTTTCCAACAGGGCAGCGCTCGGGCCTATCCTCCTGACACCCCTCCAGAGCAAGTCTCAAATTGGGCGAGATGGCGGAAAGAACTACACCCTCCTTTAAAATAACAGAGGGATCAGATAGCTCAGGAGAGTCCGCAAGGAAACTCCTCGAGAGGGCATCCGCCTTAACATTCTTAGTGCCAGGAAGAAAGGAAACCACAAAATTAAAACGTGTGAAAAACAAGGCCCACCTGGCCTGTCTAGGATTGAGTCGCTTGGCAAATTCCAGATAGACCAGATTCTTATGGTCCGTAAGGACCACCACCTGATGTTTGGCTCCCTCCAGCCAATGTCTCCACTCTTCAAAAGCCCACTTCATGGCCAATAACTCCCGATTACCCACGTCATAATTACGTTCAGTAGGAGAAAATTTTCGAGAGAAAAAGGCACAAGGGTTACTTTTAGAGGTCTCTGGATCTTTTTGGGACAAAACGGCACCTGCCCCAATTTCAGAGGCATCAACCTCCACCTGAAATGGCAGAGAAACATCAGGCTGCCGTAGAACAGGAGCAGAAGTGAATCTCTGCTTAAGTTCCTGAAACGCAGAGACTGCCTCAGGAGGCCAATTCACCACATCAGAACCCTTTCTGGTCAAATCAGTTAATGGTTTAACAATAACAGAGAAATTACCAATAAATTTACGATAAAAATTGGCAAAACCCAAAATCTCTGAAGAGCCTTTAATGAAGTAGGTTGGACCCAATCACAGATGGCCTGAACCTTGACCGGGTCCATTTCAATAACAGATGGGGACAAAATGAATCCCAGAAATGAGATCTTCTGTACGCCAAAAAGACACTTTGATCCCTTCACATACAGAGCATTCTCTCTCAAAATCTGGAATACAGTTCGAACATGTTTCACATGAGAGTCCCAGTCATTAGAAAAAATCAAGATATCATCCAAATAAACAATCAGAAACTTGTCCACAAAATCCCTGAAAATGTCATTCATGAAGGACTGGAAGACAGAAGGAGCATTAGTGAGCCCAAAGGGCATCACAAGGTACTCAAAATGCCCTTCAGGGGTGTTAAATGCCGTCTTCCATTCATCCCCGTGCTTAATGCGAATAAGGTTATACGCCCCCCTGAGGTCAAGATTGGTAAACCAAGTAGCGTTTTTCACCCTGGAAAACAGGTCAGAAATCAAGGGTAACGGGTATTGATATTTCACAGTAATATTGTTCAAGAGACGATAATCAATACACGGCCTTAATGAACCATCTTTTTTAGCCACAAAGAAAAAACCGGCACCTAAGGGTGAAGAGGATGGTCTGATATGACCCTTCTCCAATGATTCCTTGATATAAGACCGCATAGCGTCATGTTCAGGTACAGACAAGTTAAAAAGGCGACCCTTAGGGAATTTACTACCTGGCACTAATTCAATAGCGCAGTCATAGCTCCTATGGGGAGGTAAGGATGCAGATTTACTTTCGCTAAACACATCAGAAAAATCAAACAAAAAGTCAGGAACATCCTCAGCCTGGGGGGAGGCAGAAAAAACAGGAGTGTTGGCACTAACACATTGGCAGCCCCAACTGGTTACAGACACAGATTTCCAATCCAAAACAGGATTATGAGACTGTAACCAAGGGAAACCCAGCACTATAATGTCATGCAGATTATATAGAACCAAAAATTTGCAGCACTCCTGGTGATCAGGTTCAACCCTCATTATCACCTGAGTAGAAAACTGGGGTTTATTCTCAGCCAAAGGGGTAGAATCGATCCCCAGTAGGGGAATAGACTTCTGTAGGGGTATCAAGGGAAATCCACAACATTTAGCAAAATCATAATCCATCAGGTTAATAGCTGCTCCAGAATCAACGAAAGCCTGAGCAGAAAATGAGGACAGAGAGCATATCAGAGTGACAGTTAATAAAAACTTAGTCTGAACACTACCCAAGACAAATGAGCGTGCAAAATGTCTTCCCCGCTTAGGGCAGACTGAAATAGCATGAGAGGCATCACCACAGTAGAAACATAACCCATTGCGCTTTCGAAACTCATGACGCTGTGCCCCAGACACCACTCCATCACACTGCATGGGCTCAGCAGCTGGCTCACAAGGCAACACCACTCCACGCATACTTCTCCGCTCACGCAAACGTCTGTCAATTTGAATCGCCAATGACATAGAATCATTGAGACCAGAGGGGACAGGGAATCCCACCATAACATCCTTTACATTATCCGACAGACCCTTCCGGAAAAGGGCCGCCAAAGCGTCGTCATTCCATTTGGTCAGGACTGCCCACCTACGGAATCTCTGACAGTATAACTCAGCGTCATCAAGCCCCTGATTTAATGCCAACAAGGTTTTTTCAGCTTGATCAGTGACATTAGGCTCATCGTACAATAACCCCAAAGCCTGAAAAAATGCATCAACATCACTCAAAACAGGATCCCCAGGTATCAGGGAAAAAGCCCAATCCTGAGGATCGCCGCGCAGGAGAGAGATGATAATTTGAACCTGCTGCGCTGCGTTTCCTGAGGACTTAGATTTTAAGGCAAGAAACAATTTACAATTATTTTTGAAATTCTGAAACTTAGCTCGATCCCCTAAAAACAAATCTGGCATGGGGATCCTAGGTTCCACAACAGGCAACCCAGCAAGATAGATAGCAATACTCCGAACCTCAGTGGCAAGCTGATCCACACGGCCAGACAACTGTGCAAACTCCATTGGGAGAAAAGATCCTCCCCAGCACCCAGAGATACAGAGGGAAAAAAAAAAAAAATGAAACAAACAGAAAAATATCTCTGACAACTTTTCTTCCTTCAAAATATTTTTTCCCTTCTGTGAGTACCATACAATTTTTAGGCCGGTGATACTGTTATGTTACGGTAGCTGAGGAGTGCAGGTAAAAAAGGCAATACACCAGAGCAGTTGGAATCTATGGGATTGCAGTACCCTGACTAACCACCACAACTAGAGGCAGCCGTGGAGCGTTCCTACGTTGGTCCTAGACGCCTCGTCACAGCCTGAGAAACTAACTACACCTAAAGATAGAAATAGGAAAGCTATCTGCCCCGTAGCAGAACCCCAAAGATAATAGAAAGCCCCCAAACATGTAATGGCGGTTAGACAAGAGGAAATACTGACACAGAAAGAAAATAGTATGAGCAAACGCTGGGGCCCAAACTATCTAAATAGAAAAGGACAGGAAGGGTACTTACTGCAATCCCAGAAAACCCTGAAAAACACCAACTCTACTAATTTCAAAATCACCTGAGATCACACGACCTCTACCACCTAAATTAGTTCTCTGGTGTAACAAAAACAGCAGCCACTGAAAAAACTGGAAAAAGCAAAAGTACAAAACACAGTGGCTGAAGTAAACTGAGAGGGCAAAAGCCCCCGGAGGGGACCCAGAAGGCCCCCACAGAAGTGCAGGACCAAATGCAAAAATATAGCAAAAACACAAAATAAGAAATTGTCTTATCTGATAGCAGGAGATGCAGACACGACACAGCAGGCTACAAGGGAAACTGGAAAGAAGGATTCAGACCAGAACAATTGATCACCGGCAACCCTGATGGGAAAATGATTCCCTTAAATAAGACCAATCAGTAACACCTGATTCCCAGTCCTCACAATCCTCACTAGTACCGCTTGTAACCACCAGAGGGAGCCTCTGCTCAGAACTCATCTCAAACCCATTCACAACACCGCTCCCAATCGCGTCCCTGGGTCTCAACCAGCATGCGGAGCATCTGTTTGAGGGTACCGTTTAAAGCGCTCACACAAACCATTGGTCTGTGGGTGATACGCACTCGATACCATACGCGTCACCTGCATTTTGCTGCAGAGAGCCTTCATTAGGCGTGACATAAATTGGGTCCCTTGATCGGTAAGCATCTCCCTGGGAAATCCTACCCGTGAAAAGATGGTCACCAGTGCATCCGCCACCTTATCTGCCCTAGTTGAGGACAGAGCTACTGCCTCCGGGTACCGGGTAGCGTAGTCTACCACAGTAAGGATGTATTGCTTTCCAGAGCTGCTGGGGACGGCCAGCGGGCCCACAATGTCCACCGCGATCCTCTGGAAAGGCTCCTCTATCACTGGCAATGGGATCAGGGGAGCCTTAAGAGCAGGCCCCGCCTTCCCCACTCTTTGACAGGTGATACAGGAGCGGCAGTAGTTAGTCACATCTGTCCCCATCTTGGGCCAATAGAAGTGTTGAGACAGCCGTGCCTTAGTTTTGCTGATCCCCAAGTGTCCAGCGAGTGGAATCTCATGGGCAATCCTCAACAACTCACCTCGGAACTGGTGCGGGACGACCAGCTGTTTTTCCCTCAGCCACTCCTTTTGGGAGTCTCCGGGTACTGTCTCCCGGTACAACCTTCCTCGTTCCCAGAACACCCTCTCCTTATCAGTCACGGAGGTGGGCGTCTCGGCGAGGTGCCTCAAGTTCTCCAGGCTCGCATCTGAGTGCAGAGCGGCCTGGAACTCCTGGCTGGAGGCAGCCAGAAGTGACGTCAGGGTTCCTTCCTCACTGGGACCCTCTGGGACCGGCTCTGGGTCCACCTCTGGTTCAGTCTCTCCTGTAGCGGAGGAGGGTCCAGATGGCAGGGCGCTACCTGCGATCCGGGCACTCTGACTGCGGGTGACAGCAGCTACATATGCAGTCTCCTCGGGGATTTCTATAGACCCATCAGCCTGCGCTGCTATGGGCTCTACCTCCCCATCCACCCCAACACTTCAGGAGCAGTGCTACTTATGGGCCAGTTACCTTCCTCGGTGGCACTGGTCAGTGTCATGGCGTCACCTTCCTCCCGGTTCCCATGCACCTCCCCATTTCCTTGAGCACTGTCGCTTGCTCCTGCTAGGGGTTCCTCAGCCGTCTCACTCCGCAGAGCGACGGGACTGAACGCTCCTGTACCTGTGGACACATCTACCACTTCAGAGAAAGGGTTAACAGATTCAGATGGCACAGATACATCACTATCAACATCAGTCCTAGGGAAAGAAAGGTTATCAGTTGCATCATCACTTCGCAAAGCATTAGCAGGTAACACAATCAGTTTCCATCATCATCAACATCAACATCATGGTTAACGTTAACCTTATCATCAGATTGGGAAGGGGTGTCAGGGACATAGTACGCCACCATCCTCCCCAGATCAGTCCCCAATAAAACATCAGTGGGCAGGTTTTCGGACACCCCCACTTCCTTCACCCCGCTCCCGGCACCCCAGTCAATGAAAACTCGGGCTATCGGCAAGGGGTAGTGGACGCCCCCAATCCCTGTGACAGTTAAGGTTTTCCCCGGAATCAACTCTTCAGGGGCCGCCAGTTCGGGTCGGATGAGGGTTCGTTCAGCCCCGGTGTCCTTGAGGCCTGTAGCAAGACGGGCCCCCACGCGGACGGGCTGCACGTTGTCATCAACCCTCCCCACCACACCACCCACCAAAAGAACAGAGGCGTTGGGCCCGGAGGCCTTGGCTGGGGGGTTCTTCTGCCTCTCCGGACAGGTGGCGCTGATGTGTCCAGTCCTTTTACAGGAGAAACACTGGCGGGGGTCTGATGTAGGCCTGGCGCTGGCAAAGGGGATAGTGCCTCCAGAGGGACGGCTGGCAGGGGCACTGGGGTTGGTTGCAGGCTTACCCCCTCCCCAGCGGGTGGTGACGGGCTTCCGCACCTCGGTTTTCCGGTTGGCCTCATAGCTGTCGGCGATCCGTGCTGTTCTGACCGCGTCCTCCGGTTCTCGGTCCAGGATGAACTGTCGGACCTCAGCTGGGCACAGATGCAGGAACTGGTCTTTGATCATCAGGTCCCTCAGCTTCTCAAAGGTGTCAACTGACAGTCCCTGGATCCACTGGTCAAAGTGGTTCCTGAGTCCTTGCACCACATCGCTATAACTGTCGTGTGGGCCACGTTGGAGGTTCCGGAACTTCTTTCGGTATACCTCAGGGGTTAGCTGGTACTTGGCGATCAGGACCTGATAGTTGTCATCTTGATCCGGCGAGAGTGAAGCAAACGCCTCCAGAGCTTTGCCCTTTAGCCCGGGAGTCAAGTACCTGGCCCATTGGTTGTCAGGCAGCCGGTACTGTCTGCAGACTTTCTCAAAGGCCCGCAGAAAAGTGTCCAAGTCTCCGTCCTTTTCCATCACGGGAAAGTGCTCCGGCCGGGGCTTGGGACTCTGAGCGCTGCTGGGCACACTGCTCTGGGCTGTGGAGGGCATTGCCCCTTGTCTGAGCAGCTCCAGTTCATGGGCTCTCTGAGCTTCCCGCTCGGCTCTCTCAGCCTCCCGCTTGGCTCTCTCAGCCTCCCGCTCGGCCCTCTCGGCCTCTCGCTGGGCTCTCTCGGCCTCTCGCTGGTTGGCCTCTCGCTGGTCGGCTCTCTCTTGAGCTTTCTGGATCAGCTTCAGGCGTTCTTCATGGTCGTCAGTGGAGAGTCCCTCCAGGGCCGCCTGCAGGTAAGGGTCCATCCCGCCCTGGGTGTAAGCAGTCAGGGGTTGGGCCTCTGCTCCTGCGGCACCACCTTGGCTTGGGCCGGCTCCTGCGCCCTCCTCGCTCAGAGTGTGGTCCCGTGCCATCAGGGCCTGGATCACTGCGGCCTTGGTTTGGTCCATGGGGACAATCTGCCTCCACTCGCATATGGCTAGAAGAGTTTCCCTGCTACTCCGATTATACCAGTCGAATCCCCTCGTAGCCATGGTTGCCAAATAAAAGATAGGATAGAAAAACAAAGAGAAGGGAGGGGTAACCGCAAGTACACACAATTGTCTCAGGACTAATAAACACTGAGTCTGTTCTCCAAAACTTTAGTTGCAGGGTCGCTGAAGAACCGTGCAAGTTTTTTAGTGAATGGAATGATTGCTCAAACCAGATCACTAATGCTCTATAATCCCACCGCTCTGCCACCAATATGTGATGAACGGGCACACGGTCTGCCACACGGTAGCCCGGGGTAGCACGGCCTGTGATCCCTCCGTGCCGCAAATGTGACGAAAACGCGCACACACACGACGGCTGCTGCCGTCCGACCCGGTTAACTGCAGGGACTTTTAATTATCCCACTTCCACTTAGGAACTTGCAGCTCTCTGGCGCCCCCCTTACCGTCAGGTCAGTCAGGGAACTGCACCTAGGATAATTGGTCGCCAGACGGGTCACTTGGATGTGTGCTGGCTATTGGGCACGCTGCAGTGAGGGAATTATAATTACTCCTGGCTGCAGCCAGGCAGTACCCTTATAAACCCCGCTCCGTCACTGCCAGCGTCACCCAATAGATTAACACTTTACACCCCTTCCTTTTAGCTGCCACCAGCTACGGCTTTTGATGAACAATTTATCAAGAGGGTCCGTAGCAACCCCAAAACAGTAGCGTAGTGCTTCAGGCACGTGCAAATTCGTTTATAGAGCAGGAGAAACAAACTAATAAATTTATAGGTTTATTCCTAAAAAGACAGGCAGTGCTTATACAATATAAAAAGATGTAACAAGCTGAGGCAATATAGTTATGTACAAGACAATTAGAAAATAAAATGGGGTTAACATAAGGAAGATCAACTTACAGTTCTTAGATCATAGTAGGCAAGCCATGCGGTCGGGGGAGGGGAGACATCACAATGCATCACAGAGCTGCTATAAGTCTGGTGTCCAGGGCAGATCTGAGGCAGAATACCTGGCCCCTACCTTATAGACCTGTGGCCGTGACATCATAAACGGGGTGGAGTTACCAGGGTCCTCCTCTTGCTCTAAGTGGTGATCTTAGTTCAGAAAACTAATAACTATCATAACTTAGAGATGGCGTCTCTTACAGCGATGCAGAGCATACCATTGTACTCCGCAAGATGTTGGCGTGCATTTAAGTCTAAACGCAGAGTGCCTGGGTGGATCGGCTAAGCAGAGATCTGTTTCTTAGGTTCTGCTGGTGCCAGTGCTTAGAAAATTCACTGATCCCTGGTTTCATCGATGAATTGGCAGATATTAAAATTGCATACTTATAACATACACAGGAGCCAAGATATTTGACCTTGAATAACTACCATACAACAAAGGAACAGACCATGTGGTTTGTCAGCCGCTTTCAGCTCCCTGTGGGGGCTAGCCACCTGGAATCAGATTACACAGAGTGTGTAGTGAGCTGAAGGGGGGGAAGCCCACAGGCTGCAAAGCCTAATGAATGCAGTAGCTGTGGAGACTTCTAGAGAAGTACAGGATAAGGAGCTTGCAGGATCATCACACTGACCTGGGGCTGCACTGATACTGACCCGGGGGTTGCACTACTACCGACCCCGGGGGCCGCACTGATACTGACCCGGGGCTGCACTGATTCTGACCCAGGGGGCTGCACTGATACCGACTCCAGGGGTTGCACTGCAACCGACCCAGGGGGCAGCACTGATACTGACCCGGGGGCTGCACTGATACTGACCCGGGGCTGCACTGATAGTAACCCGGGGGCTGCGCTGATACTGACCTGGGAGCTGCACTGATACTGACCCGGGGGCTGCACTGATACTGGCCTCAGTGGCCACACTGATACTGATCCAGGGGCTGCCATGATATGATACAGACCCTGGGGGCGCACTGATACGGACCCGAGGGCCACATGGATCCTGACCCCGGGGGCTGCACTGATACTGACCCGGGGGCTACACTGATACTGAACCCGGGGGCCGCACTGATACCGACCCGGGGGCTGCGCTGATACTGACCCGGGGGCTACACTGATACTGACCCGGGGCTGCACTGCTACTGACCCCGGGGGCCGCACTGATACCGACTCCAGGGGCTGCACTGCTACCGACCCAGGGGGCTGCACTGATACTGACTCCAGGAGCTCCACTACTACCGACCCCAGGGGCTGCACTGATACTGACCCCGGCGGACGCACTGATACTGATCCCCGGGCTGTACTGATACTGTCCCAGGGGCAGCACTGATACTGACCCGGGGGCTGCACTGATACTGACCCGGGGCTGTACTGATACTGACCCGGGAGCTGCACTGATACTGACCCGGGGTCTGCACTGATACTGACCTCAGTGGCCACACTGATACTGACCTGGGGGGTGCCATAATATGATACAGACCCTGGGGGGCGCACTGATACTGACCCGGGGCCGCACTGATACTGACCCAGGGGGCTACACTGATACTGACCCAGGGGGCCGCACTGATACTGACCCTGGGGGCTGCACTGAAACTGACCCCGGGGGCTGCACTGATACTGACCCCGGTGGCCGCCCTGATACTAACCCAGGGGGCCACACTGATACTGACCCCGGGGGCCGCACTGATACTGACCCAGAGACTGCACTGATACTGACTCAGGGGCTGCACTGATACTGACCCGTGGGCTGCACTGGTATTGACCCGGGGATGCACTGTTACCAACCCCGGGGGCCACACTGATACTAACCAGGGGGCCGCATTGATACTGACCCGGGGGCTGCACTGATACTGACCTCAGTGGCAACACTGATACTGACCCGGGGGCTGCCATAATATGATACAGACCCTGGGGGGCGCACTGATACTGACCCGAGGCGGCACTGATACTGACCCAGGGGGCTACACTGATACTGACCCAGGGGGCCGCACTGATACTGACCCGGGGCTGCACTGAAACTGACCTCGGGGGCTGCACTGATACTGACCCCGGTGGCCGCAATGATACTGACCCAGGGGGCCGCACTGATACTGACCCCGGGGGCCGCACTGATACTGACCCAGAGACTGCACTGTTACTGACTTAGGGGCTGCACTGATACTGACCCGGGGCTGCACTCATACTGACACGGGGGTTGCACTGCTACCGACCCCGGGGGCCGCACTTATACTGACCCAGGGCCGCACTGATACTGACCCAGGGGGCTGCACTGATATCGACTCCAGGGGCTGCACTGATACGACCCAGGGGGCTGCACTGATACTGACTCCGGGGGCTGCACTGCTCCCGACCCCGTGGGCTGCACTGATACTGACTCCGGGGGCTGCACTGCTACCGACCCCAGGGGCCGCACTGATACTGACCCCGGCGGACGCACTGATACTGATCCGTGGGCTGTACTGATACTGTCCCGTGGGGCAGCACTGATACTGTCCTGAGGGCTGCACTGATACTGACACGGGGCTGCACTGATACCGACCTCAGTGGCCACACTGATACTGACCCGGGGGCTGCCATGATATGATACAGACCCTGGGGGGCGCACTGATACTGACCCGGGGCCGCACTGATACTGACCCAGGGGGCTGCACTGATACTGACCCAGGGGGCTGCACTGATACTGACCCGGGGCTGCACTGAAACTGACCCCGGGGGCTGCACTGATACTAACCCAGGGGTCCGCACTGATACTGACCTTGGGGGCCGCACTGATACTGACCCAGGGGCTGCACTGTAATTGCCTCAGTGGCCACACTGAAACTGACCCATGGGCTGCCATGATATGATACAGATCCTGGGGGGCGCACTGATACAGACCCGAGGGCCACATGGATCCTGACCCCGGGGGCCGCACTGTTACTGACCCAGGGGCTGCACTGATACTGACCTTGGGGGCCGCACTGATACTGACCTGAGGGCTGCACTGATACTGACCCGGGGGCTGCACTGATACTGACCCGGGGGCTCCACTGATACTGACCCGGGAGCTGCACTGATACGACCCAGGGGGCTGCACTGATACTGACCACAGGGGCTGCACTGATACCGACTCCGGGGCTGCACTGCTACGGACCCAGGGGCAGCACTGATACTGACCAGGGGGCCGCATTGATACTGACACCGGGGGCCGCACTGATACTGAACAAGGGGGCTGCACTGATACCGACCCGAGGGCCACACTGATACTGACCCAAGGGCCACATGGATACTGACTTCGGGGGCCGCACTGATACTGACCCGGGGGCTGCACTGATACTGAACCCGGGGGCCGCACTGATACTGACCCGGGGGCTGCACTGATACTGACCCGGGGACTGCACTGATACTGACCCGGGGCTGCACTGATACTAACCAGGGGGCCGCATTGATACTGACCCCGGGGGCTGCACTGATACTGACCTCAGTGGCCACACTGATACTGACCCGGGGGCTGCCATAATATGATACAGACCCTGGGGGGCGCACTGATACTGACCCAGGGGGCTGCACTGATACTGACCCGGGGCTGCACTGAAACTGACCCCGGGGGCTGCACTGATACTAACCCAGGGGTCCGCACTGATACTGACCTTGGGGGCCGCACTGATACTGACCCGGGGGCTGCACTGATAATTGCCTCAGTGGCCACACTGAAACTGACCCATGGGCTGCCATGATATGATACAGATCCTGGGGGGCGCACTGATACAGACCCGAGGGCCACATGGATCCTGACCCCACGGGCCGCACTGTTACTGACCCAGGGGCTGCACTGATACTGACCTTGGGGGCCGCACTGATACTGACCTGAGGGCTGCACTGATACTGACCCGGGGGCTGCACTGATACTGACCCGGGGGCTCCACTGATACTGACCCGGGAGCTGCACTGATACCGACCCAGGGGGCTGCACTGATACTGACCACAGGGGCTGCACTGATACCGACTCCGGGGCTGCACTGCTACGGACCCAGGGGCAGCACTGATACTGACCCAGGGGCTGCACTGATACTGACCTGGGGGCTCCACTGATACTGACCCGGGAGCTGCACTGATACCGACCCAGGGGGCTGCACTGATACTGACCACAGGGGCTGCACTGATACCGACTCCGGGGCTGCACTGCTACGGACCCAGGGGCAGCACTGATACTGACCAGGGGGCCGCATTGATACTGACACCGGGGACCGCACTGATACTGAACAAGGGGGCTGCACTGATACCGACCCGAGGGCCACACTGAAACTGACCCATGGGCTGCCATGATATGATACAGATCCTGGGGGGCGCACTGATACAGACCCGAGGGCCACATGGATCCTGACCCCGGGGGCCGCACTGTTACTGACCCAGGGGCTGCACTGATACTGACCTTGGGGGCCGCACTGATACTGACCTGAGGGCTGCACTGATACTGACCCGGGGGCTGCACTGATACTGACCCGGGGGCTCCACTGATACTGACCCGGGAGCTGCACTGATACCGACCCAGGGGGCTGCACTGATACTGACCACAGGGGCTGCACTGATACCGACTCCGGGGCTGCACTGCTACGGACCCAGGGGCAGCACTGATACTGACCAGGGGGCCGCATTGATACTGACACCGGGGGCCGCACTGATACTGAACAAGGGGGCTGCACTGATACCGACCCGAGGGCCACACTGATACTAACCCAAGGGCCACATGGATACTGACTTCGGGGGCCGCACTGATACTGACCCGGGGGCTGCACTGATACTGAACCCGGGGGCCGCACTGATACTGACCCGGGGGCTGCACTGATACTGACCCGGGGACTGCACTGATACTGACCCGGGGCTGCACTGATACTAACCAGGGGGCCGCATTGATACTGACCCCGGGGGCTGCACTGATACTGACCTCAGTGGCCACACTGATACTGACCCGGGGGCTGCCATAATATGATACAGACCCTGGGGGGCGCACTGATACTGACCCAGGGGGCTGCACTGATACTGACCCGGGGCTGCACTGAAACTGACCCCGGGGGCTGCACTGATACTAACCCAGGGGTCCGCACTGATACTGACCTTGGGGGCCGCACTGATACTGACCCGGGGGCTGCACTGATAATTGCCTCAGTGGCCACACTGAAACTGACCCATGGGCTGCCATGATATGATATAATCACATATAATACCCACTTCGGAATAAACATCCCCACAAGGGGGCAATATACCACAATAAAGACCTAATCACAAATAGTGGGAACAAAAAATAATGTATGCCACTGGGTGGTATAAACAATACAATATTTTATTAGTCAAAAAACACACATAATATTATGTAAGCAACAATTTGCTAAAGGCAATGAATAAACATATTTAAAATTTGCTATAACAAGCAAAGAATGCTAAGAGGGACGTAATGTCCATAGGAGGAATAACAATTGACAGCCGTTTTTAGGTTAAGGAAACCGAATGATGGTAAATACTATGCCCATGAAATCCTTGTATCAGGGGCCCAGATGAACTGGGTTCCCCCAGTAATACCACATAGCACAAAGGCATAAGAGATGAATCAAGTAAAGCGGTAGTTAACAGTAGACATACCTATGGGCTGTCAAAGAGACACTCCTCGGACGTCCCTCTGCCCCGACGCGCGTTTCGCACTGCTTCTTCGGGAGGCGTGTCAGGGCAGGGGGCAGTCCGGTATATATAGGATAAAATAGATGTGCGACACCTGCAAGAATGCAAACGTTAATTGCCAATGCCCGTCACCGCCGTTAGGAAGGTCCTTGCTTTGTTACCATCAGACTTACGGCGCATGCTCGGTCACATGGGATCCACCAGCCAATGGGAGGAACATGCCGCGGTCAGGTGACCTCTCCCCGCAAGGTCCTTCTGTGAGGACACTAGTGGAGAGGGCAGCCCCATAGACCGCAGCTGTGCCTCCGTGGTCCACGTAACCTGCACGCGCGCTGTCTATGAAACATGCAATGGATAGTCTGCCCTCACAAGGCTATCAAAGGGGAACGACTCTAAATAAGGGTATAATGTAATCATAATGGGCAACAACTTTATAGATCTTAATATAAATAAATTACGTGCCTAAATACCCAGCCTCTAATGATGTATAAACGATAAATGAGATAATAATGATTATAATTATAACCGAAGGTGTGAACCAAGTATGTATAAACAAGACATATATATACAAGAAAAAACTAAATGAGTACATATATGTGGTGGCAACGAAAGATATACAATGAAAATCATATGTCCAATATAAAATTGATTAAATTCTTCCTCTTGAGTCACCTCACAAATATACGTATATAATAACAAGTTTTCACATCTTCTTCCCACTTAATGAGTTCATGAGCTTCCCTTGATGGAAAAAAGCCGGATCAATGATGTATGACGCGGGTGAGTAGCATGGTGTCACCATTCAACAATCTGAAACTATAAGATGAAAATTAAAATCTAAATATAAAACACGTAAAGATGATAGAAACAACCCCCAACCCAAAAGAGAAACCCTCAAGCCATCATAGAAAAGCGCTAAACCCAAAACTCTCATTTAAACCCTGTGGGGTATGTGTGCCCAATCTCTATATCCATTGACACTCACTTTTGGCCACTCTCTTAATTAGATCACCACCTCTCGGTCCCAAGTCCACTTTATCAATGCCCCTAAACATTAGCATTCTGGAGTTACATTGGTGATATTTCCTAAAATGCCTGGGGAGAGTCTTAAGAGTCATTACATCAGTGATAGTTTTGGCCTTTTCAATGTCAATGCAGTGCTCTCGCACCCGTATTTTCAACTCTCTGCTGGTCATCCCTACATAAAGTTTACCGCAGGGGCATTCAGCACAATACACTACCCCTTTGGATGAACATGTGATGTGGGTCCTAATATTGAATTTTCTGGACCTATCATGGTTGAAAAATACGGTAGTTTTCTTCATGTTGGCACAACCCTTGCATATCCCACAGGGATAGAAGCCACATCTTTCAGGGTACTTTTTACCCCTATCCCTTCTCTTTAAATCATAGTAGCTATGAACTAGCATGTCCCTCAAATTTGGGGATCTCTTGGCTACAAAAGAAGGGACCCTAGGGAGACATTTACTAAGCACCGGGTCAGTGAACAAGATATTCCAATGTTTTTCTACAATTTTTTTAAGATCGAACCACCTACTGTTGTAATTGGTGATGAATCTTACCTGTTCTTCCCCAGTAGACGTCATTACAGGTAGATTTTTGTGTAGAAGCTGGTCCCTAGATGCATTTTTGGCTCTGATGTACCCTTTCTGGATGGACCGCCGACCATATCCCCTATCCCTAAATCCTAAATCTTTTCTTGAGAATTTCCGATTGGGTCTCAAACAGGGAATCCTCAGAACAAATTCTTTTTGCCCTCAGGAATTGCCCAATAGGTATTCCCTGTATAGTACTTTTGGGATGTGCCGATGAGGCATGCAGGAAAGAATTAGTAGAAGTGGGCTTTCGGAAGATAGTGGTGGACAGTCGGCCACTTGGAAGAGCTGATATAGCCAAGTCCAAGAAATCAATTTGGCGTCCATATTTATAGGTGAGGCGAATATTCTGTCCATTGGAATTAAGTCTGGCCATGAACATTTCAAGGTCCACAATTGGACCCTCCCAAATGAAGAGAATGTCATCAATATATCGGATCCAATTGTGGACCCGATCGATGCCTTCAATTTCCTCCTCCTGAAATATGGACCATTCCCATGCCCCCATGAACAAGTTTGCGTAAGAGGGGGCACAGGATGCCCCCATTGCGGTCCCCCTTTGTTGCAGGAATATTTTTCCATTAAATATGAAGGCATTATGGGTTAATATAAATCTCAGAATGACCAGCACAAATGATATCATTTCTGTATCTAAATTACTAGAGTGTAAGTATTTCCCCACTGCCCTAAGACCATCCTCATGTCCAATTGAAGAATAAAGGGCCTCCACATCCGCCGTGACTAATATCATATCCTCAGACAATTGTATGTTCTCAAGGTGTCCCAGTGCTGCCGTGGTATCTTTAATGTAAGATGGTAATTGTACCACCAATGGTTTGAGAAAATACTCAACTATGTCACACAGAATTTCACACAGACCTTCATTTGCCGCAATTATTGGTCTTCCTGGAGGATTGGAGGGGTCCTTGTGTACCTTAGGTACAAGATACAGCGTGGCCAATCTGGGGTTCAGTTTTTCATATATCTCAACCAATTTTTTGGGGATGATGTTGTCTTCAAAGGCCTTAATCAATATCTCTATTAATTGTGCTTTAAAATTGCCCATGGGATTGAATGTGAGCAATTTATATTCTAATGAGTTGTTCAAGATTTTAAAGGCTTGTGCCTCGTACATGTGGTTCGGCCATACCACTACATTGCCGCCTTTATCGGCCATTTTGAAGACAACATCATCCCATTCCTTCAGCTGTTGCAATGCCTCCCTCTCTTTCCTACTAAGATTATCGTACCCCTTGTTTTTGGTTCTCCTAAGTTGTTCAATATCAGAGGATACTATCTTAGTGAAAGTATCAACCGCAGGAACCAACGATAGTGGGGGAAATTTTTTTGACTTGTTAATAATATGTACTGGAAAATCCCTACTTACTGCAGCCGCATTTTCATCTAGTAATGATTCGAGGGCTTCTAGTGCCTGTTGTTCCTCCATCGTGGATACATCATCACCATACTCCCCTTTAGCATGTAATCGTTTAAGGATCAATTTCCTTGAGAAGAGGTGAAGGTCTTTGATGGCTATGAACGGATCTAATTCAGATGTGGGAGAGAAAGTCAGACCTTTTTGTAAGACACTACATTGTGCCACAGTCAACTCATGGGAAGATAGGTTAATTACCTTAACATCGTCCTTCTCATGTTTTTTGAAAGATGGATTCTTCCTATGGAATTGTCTTGTTCTAGGACCATATCTCGCCTCATGCACTGAGCCTCCACTTTCACTCAGAGATGAATTAGAGATAACTGAAAGGCTGCGGGAAGATTTTCTTTTTCCAGATTCATTTTTTAATTGCCAACGGAAAATCTTATTAGACTCAAAATCGCCTATATCTCTTTGATATTTCTTCTGTTTATTGGCAGAGATGATACTCTCCCATTTCTCAATATCCTTTTCAAGATTTTTAATCATTTCCTCAAATTTTTCCCCACTCAGTTCTTGTTTTAGAGACCTTTGCAATGCATCAATCTCACACTCGATATCTTTGAGAGATATAGTGTTTTTTTCTATAATGATGGCAATAAACTCCAAAGAACATGTATTGGCTGCTTGAATCCATCTATTAATCAGCCCTTCCTCCCCCAAGTCAAAAGTGGGAAAAATATTGACTCTGAGTCCTCTTGGTACTATTTTTTGTGATAGATAATTTTCCAAAGTGACCTTTGTCCACCATATCTTCGTTTTTTTGTGTAGCGCATTTTTGTATTTTTTAAAATTTTCCTGATGGCTATTAGGAATCTGAGTAGAATGTGTACCATTGCCTTTCTGGAACATATTGGAAGCTTTCGCCTGCCATGTACTCTCTTTAACCTTAAAATCCATGTTGTGGGTCTCTGTTATAACAACAGCAAAAAACAATGATATAATCACATATAATACCCACTTCGATACAGATCCTGGGGGGCGCACTGATACAGACCCGAGGGCCACATGGATCCTGACCCCGGGGGCCGCACTGTTACTGACCCAGGGGCTGCACTGATACTGACCTTGGGGGCCGCACTGATACTGACCTGAGGGCTGCACTGATACTGACCCGGGGGCTGCACTGATACTGACCCGGGGGCTCCACTGATACTGACCCGGGAGCTGCACTGATACCGACCCAGGGGGCTGCACTGATACTGACCACAGGGGCTGCACTGATACCGACTCCGGGGCTGCACTGCTACTGACCCAGGGGCAGCACTGATACTGACCAGGGGGCCGCATTGATACTGACACCGGGGGCCGCACTGATACTGAACAAGGGGGCTGCACTGATACCGACCCGAGGGCCACACTGATACTGACCCAAGGGCCACATGGATACTGACTCCGGGGGCCGCACTGATACTGACCCGGGGGCTGCACTGATACTGAACCCGGGGGCCGCACTGATACTGACCCGGGGGCTGCACTGATACTGACCCGGGGACTGCACTGATACTGACCCGGGGCTGCACTGATACTGACCCGGGGGTTGCACTACTACCGACCTCGGGGGCCGCACTGATACTGACCCAGAGACTGCACTGATACTGACTCAGGGGCTGTACTGATACTGACCCGTGGGCTGCATTGGTATTGACTCGGGAATGCACTGTTACCGACCCCGGGGGCCACACTGATACTAACCAGGGGGCCGCATTGATACTGACCCCGGGGGCTGCACTGATACTGACCTCAGTGGCCACACTGATACTGACCCGGGGGCTGCCATAATATGATACAGACCCTGGGGGGCGCACTGATACTGACCCGAGGCGGCACTGATACTGACCCAGGGGGCTACACTGATACTGACCCAGGGGGCCGCACTGATACTGACCCGGGGCTGCACTGAAACTGACCTCGGGGGCTGCACTGATACTGACCCCGGTGGCCGCACTGATACTAACCCAGGGGGCCGCACTGATACTGACCCCGGGGGCCGCACTGATACTGACCCAGAGACTGCACTGTTACTGACTTAGGGGCTGCACTGATACTGACCCGGGGACTGCACTGATACTGACCCGGGGCTGCACTCATACTGACACGGGGGTTGCACTGCTACCGACCCCGGGGTCCGCACTTATACTGACCCGAGGCTGCACTGATACTGACCCAGGGGGCTGCACTGATACCGACTCCAGGGGCTGCACTGCTACGACCCAGGGGGCTGCACTGATACTGACCCGGGGGCTACACTGATACTGAACCCGGGGGCCGCACTGATACCGACCCGGGGGCTGCGCTGATACTGACCCGGGGGATACACTGATACTGACCCGGGGCTGCACTGATACTGACCCGGGGGTTGCACTGCTACCGACCCCGGGGGCCGCACTGAAACTGACCCGGGGCCACACTGATACTGACCCAGGGGGCCGCACTGATACCGACTCCAGGGGCTGCACTGCTACCGACCCAGGGGGCTGCACTGATACTGACTCCGGGGTCTGCACTGCTACCGACCCTGTGGGCTGTACTGATACTGTCTCAGGGGCAGCACTGATACTGACCCGGGGGCTGCACTGATACTGACCTTAGTGGCCACACTGATACTGACCTGGGGGCTGCCATAATATGATACAGACCCTGGGGGACGCACTGATACTGACCCAGGGGGCTACACTGATACTGACCCAGGGGGCCGCACTGATACTGACTCTGGGGGCTGCACTGAAACTGACCCCGGGGGCTGCACTGATACTGACCCCGGTGGCCGCACTGATACTGACCCAGAGACTGCACTGATACTGACTCAGGGGCTGCACTGATACTGACCCGGGGCTGCACTGGTATTGACCCGGGGTGCACTGTTACGACCCGGGGGCACACTGATACTGAACCAGGGGGCGCATGTACGACCCCGGGGCTGCACTGATACTGACCTCGTGGCCCACTGATATTGACCCGGGGGCTGCCATAATATGATACTGACCTGTCACTGGGGGGCGCACTGATACTGACCCGGGCGCACTGATACTGACCCGGGGGCTACACTGATACTGACCCAGGGGGCGCACTGATACTGACCCGGGGCTGCACTGAAACTGACCCGGGGGCTGCACTGATACTGACCCGGTGGCTGCACTGATACTAACCCAGGGGGCCGCACTGATACTGACCCGGGGGCCGCACTGATACTGACCCGAGGACTGCACTGATACTGACTTAGGGGCTGCACTGATACTGACCCGGGGCTGCACTCATACTGACACGGGGGTTGCACTGCTACGACCCGGGGGCGCACTTGATACTGACCCGGGGCCGCACTGATACTGACCAGGGGGCTGCACTGATACGACCCGGGGCTGCACTGATACGACCCAGGGGCTGCACTGATACTGACTCCAGGGGCTGCACTGCTACGACCCGGGGCTGCACTGATACTGACCCGGGGGCTGCACTGATACTGACCCAGGGGGCTGCACTTATACTGACCCAGGGGGCTGCACTGATACTGACCCGGGGCTGCACTGAAACTGACCCTGGGGTCCGCACTGATACTGACCTTGGGGGCCGCACTGATACTGACCCGGGGGCTGCACTGATAGTAACCGGGGGCTGCGCTGATACTGACCTGGGAGCTGCACTGATACTGACCCGGGGGCTGCACTGATAATTGCCTCAGTGGCCACACTGAAACTGACCCATGGGCTGCCATGATATGATACAGATCCTGGGGGGCGCACTGATACAGACCCGAGGGCCACATGGATCCTGACCCAGGGGGCTGCACTGATACCGACTCCAGGGGTTGCACTGCAACCGACCCAGGGGGCAGCACTGATACTGACCCGGGGGCTGCACTGATACTGACCCGGGGCTGCACTGATAGTAACCCGGGGGCTGCGCTGATACTGACCTGGGAGCTGCACTGATACTGACCCGGGGGCTGCACTGATAATTGCCTCAGTGGCCACACTGAAACTGACCCATGGGCTGCCATGATATGATATAGATCCTGGGGGGCGCACTGATACAGACCCGAGGGCCACATGGATCCTGACCCAGGGGGCTGCACTGATACTGACCACGGGGGCTGCACTGATACCGACTCCGGGGCTGCACTGCTACGGACCCAGGGGCAGCACTGATACTGACCAGGGGGCCACATTGATACTGACCCCGGGGGCCGCACTGATACTGAACACGGGGGCTGCACTGATACCGACCCGAGGGCCGCACTGATACTGACCCGAGGGCCACATGGATACTGACCCCGGGGGCCGCACTGATACTGACCCGGGGGCTGCACTGATACTGAACCCGGGGGCCGCACTGATACTGACCCGGGGGCTGCGCTGATACTGACCCGGGGGCTGCACTGATACTGACCCGGGGGTTGCACTACTACCGACCCCGGGGGCCGCACTGATACTGACCCAGGGCTGCACTGATACTGACCCAGGGGGCTGCACTGATACCGACTCCAGGGGCTGCACTGCTACCGACCCATGGGGCAGCACTGATACTGACCCGGGGGCTGCACTGATACTGACCCGGGGGCTGCACTGATACTGGCCTCAGTGGCCACACTGATACTGACCCAGGGGCTGCCATGATATGATACAGACCCTGGGGGCGCACTGATACGGACCCGAGGGCCACATGGATCCTGACCCCGGGGGCTGCACTGATACTGACCCGGGGGCTACACTGATACTGAACCCGGGGGTAGCACTGATACCGACCCGGGGGCTGCGCTGATACTGACCCGGGGGCTACACTGATACTGACCCGGGGCTGCACTGATACTGACCCGGGGGTTGCACTGCTACCGACCCCGGGGGCCGCACTGAAACTGACACGGGGCCACACTGATACCGACTCCAGGGGCTGCACTGCTACCGACCCAGGGGGCTGCACTGATACTGACTCCGGGGGCTGCACTGCTACCGACCCCGTGGGCTGCACTGATACTGACTCCAGGAGCTGCACTACTACCGACCCCAGGGGCTCCACTGATACTGACCCCGGCGGACGCACTGATACTGATCCCCGGTGTGATGAAACGTGCACACGGTCCGCCACACGGTAGCCCGGGGTATCACGGCTTGTGATCCCTCCGTGCCGCAAATGTGACGAAAACGTGCACACACACGACGGCTGCTGCCGCCCGACCCAGTAAACTGCAGGGATTTATAATTATCCCACTTCCACTTAGGAACTTGCAGCTCTCTGGCGCCCCCCTTACCCTCAGGTCAGTCAGGGAACTGCACCTAGGATAATTAGTCACCAGACGGGTCACTTGGATGTGTGCTGGCTATTGGGCACGCTGCAGTGAGGGAATTATAATTACTCTGGGCCGCAGCCAGGCAATATGCTTATAAGACCCGCTCCGTCACTGCCAACGCCACCCTATAGGTCAACACTTTGCACCCCTTCTTTTAAGCTGCCACCAGCTACGATTTACTTAAGGAACAATTTATCAAGAGGGTCAGTAGCAACCCCAAAACAGTAGCGTAGTACTTCAGGCACGTGCAAATTCGTTTATAGAGCAGGAGAACCAAACTAATAATTTTATAGGTTTATTCCTTAAAAAACAGGCAGTGCTTATACAATATAAAAAAGATGTAACAAGCTGAGGCAATATAGTTATGTACAATATGGTTACAGAAAATAAAAGGGGTTAACATAAGGAAGATCAACTTACAGTTCTTAGATCATAGTAGGCAAGCCATGCGGTCGGGGGATGGGAGACACATCACAATGCATCACAGAGCTGATATAAGTCTGGTGTCCAGGGCAGATCTGAGGCAGAATACCTGGCCCCTACCTTATAGACCTGTGGCCGTGACATCATAAACGGGGTGGAGTTACCAGGGTCCTCCTCTTGCTCTAAGTGGTAATCTTAGTTCAGAAAACTCATAACTTTCATTACTTAGGGATGGAGTCTCTTACAGCGATGCACAGCATACCATTGTACTCCGCAAGATGTTGGCGTGCATTTAAGTCTAAACGCAGAGTGCCTGGGTGGATCGGCTAAGCAGAAATCGGTTTCTTGGGTTCTGTTGGAGTTACGGGTTCACCAGTATTCCCCAGTTGTATAATTTTAGTGCTATAGTCATATTTTCTGTCTTACCCTGGTTACTAACCAGTCTGTGCAACCCCTGTATCTATACCCGCAGTTTATTGCCTCCATTTTTACTCTGCATTGTGTGCCATTATTGTTGGCATTTGTATTTCCTATTAATAAAGTTTTTTGTAGTTTTATAAATGATGGAGTCTATACTTCTTTCTTTTGGTTTATTATGTTAACTCTTTGGAGTAGCTCATCTTTACTTATGGGCCATGGGGCCAAATTTGGGATGAAGCAACTTTGCTTCGGCAGTACTATATTCATACTGTTGTACATGACATTGTTTCTTATTTAAGTCTAAACGCAGAGTGTCTGGGTGGATCGGCTAGGCAGAAATCTGTTTCTTGGGTTCTGTTGCAGTTACGGGTTCACCAGTACCACGGGAACGATGCCTGTCGGCACATGTTTCAAAACTGTAACTTTCGTGTTTCTGACGCAAATTCCCACCGTGTTATCACTAAAAAGAATGAATCCTCATAATGGCTGCTATGGAAGGGAAAGCACATGTGCAGACAATGGAGACTCCCTGCGGTGAGGAGGGAAAACTCCAGCGCTGGCAGCTCAGATACACTAAGCCTGTGTGCAGGGTTTTGGGACAAAGACATTCCTGAGGTGGGGGTTGATGAGACGCGTGAGAGAGGGAGGGGGGAACTTTGCTCTGTGGGCTGTCAGCAGCAAAGGATGAGGACTGTAGTTCTAGAACAGCACAAAACATGTAGCTTCCAGTATCATCACACCCGGGCTGTACTGATACTGTCCCAGGGGCAGCACTGATACTGACCAGGGGGCTGCACTGATACTGACCCGGGGGCTGTACTGATACTGACCCGGGAGCTGCACTGATAGTGACCCGGGGGCTGCACTGATACTGACCTCAGTGGCCACACTGATACTGACCTGGGGGCTGCCATAATATGATACAGACACTGGGGGGCACACTGATACTGACCCAGGGGGCTTCACTGATACTGACCCAGGGGGCCGCACTGATACTGACCCTGGGGGCTGCACTGAAACTGACCCCGGGGGCTGCACTGATACTGACCCCGGTGGCCGCACTGATACTAACCCAGGGGGCCACATTGATACTGACCCCAGGGGCCGCACTGATACTGACCCAGAGACTGCACTGATACTGACTCAGGGGCTGCACTGATACTGACCTGTCGGCTGCACTGGTATTGACCCGGGGATGCACTGTTACCGACCCCAGGGGCCACACTGATACTAACCAGGATGCCGCATTGATACTGACCCCGGGGGCTGCACTGATACTGACCTCAGTGGCCACACTGATACTGACCCGGGGGCTGCCATAATATGATACAGACCCTGGGGGGCGCACTGATACTGACCCGGGGCCGCACTGATACTGACCCAGGGGGCTACACTGACACTGACCCAGGAGGCCGCATTGATACTGACCTGGGGCTGCACTGAAACTGACCTCGGGGGCTGCACTGATACTAACCCAGGGGGCCGCACTGATACTGACCCCGGGGGCCGCACTGATACTGACCCAGAGATTGCACTGATACTGACTTAGGGGCTGCACTGATACTGACCCGGGGCTGCACTCATACTGACACGGGGGTTGCACTGCTACCGACCCCGGGGGCCCACTTATACTGACCCAGGGGGCTGCACTGATACTGACCCGGGGGCTGCACTGATACTGACCTCAGTGGCCACACTGATACTGACGCAGGGGCTGCCATGATATGATACAGACCCTGGGGGGCGCACTGATACTGACCCGGGGCCGCACTGATACTGACCCAGGGGGCTGCACTGATACTGACCCAGGGGGCTGCACTGATACTGACCCGGGGCTGCACTGAAACTGACCCCGGGGGCTGCACTGATACTAACCCAGGGGTCAGCACTGATACTGACCCCGGGGGCCGCACTGATACTGACCCAGAGACTGCACTGATACTGACTCAGGGGCTACACTGATACTGACCCCGGGGGCCGCACTGATACTGACCACGGGGGCTGCACTGATACCGACTCTGGGGCTACACTGCTGCAGACCCAGGGGCTGCACTGATACTGACTCCGTGGGCTGCACTGCTACCAACCCCAGGAGCTGCACTGATGCTGATCCCGGGGGCTGCACTGCTACCGACCCCGGAGACCGCACTGATACTGACCCTTGGGGGCTGTACTGATACTGACCCTGGGGGGCTGTACTGATACTGACCCTGGGCTACTCTTATACTGACCCCGGGGGCCACACTGATACTGACCCTGGGGGCTGCACTGATACTGACCGAGGGATGCACTAATACTGACCCAGGGACCGCAGTGATACTGACCCGGGGCCGCACTGCTACTGACCCGGGGGCCGCACTGATACTGACCCGGGGGCCGCACTGATATTGACCCTGGGGCACACTGATATTTACCCCAGGGGCCGCACTGATACTGTCCCGGGGGATGCACTGATATTGACCCAAAGGACCGCACTGATATTGACCCGGGGCCACACTGATACTGACCTGGGGCCGCACTGATACTGACCCAGGGGCCGCAATGATACTGACCCCAGGGGCCGCACTGATACTGACCCCGGGGGGCTGTACCGATACTGACCCTGGGTGTGATGAAACGTGCACACGGTCCGCCACACGGTAGCCCGGGGTATCACGGCTTGTGATCCCTCCGTGCCGCAAATGTGACGAAAACGCGCACACACACGACGGCTGCTGCCGTCCGACCCAGGAAACTGCAGGGATTTATAATTATCCCACTTCCACTTAGGAACTTGCAGCTCTCTGGCGCCCCCCTTACCCTCAGGTCAGTCAGGGAACTGCACCTAGGATAATTAGTCTCCAGACGGGTCACTTGGATGTGTGCGGGCTATTGGGCACGCTGCAGTGAGGGAATTATAATTACTCCGGGCCGCAGCCAGGCAATACACTTATAAAACCCGCTCCGTCACTGCCAACGCCACCCCATAGGTCAACACTTTACACCCCTTCTTTTAAGCTGCCACCAGCTACGATTTACTTGGAACAATTTATCAAGAGGGTCCGTAGCAACCCCAAAACAGTAGCGTAGTATTTCAGGCACGTGCAAATTCGTTTATAGAGCAGGAGAAACAGACTAATAATTGTATAGGTTTATTCCTTAAAAAACAGGCAGTGCTTATGCTATATAAAAAAGATGTAACAAGCTGAGGCAATATAGTTATGTACAATATGGTTACAGAAAATAAAAGGGGTTAACATAAGGAAGATCAACTTACAGTTCTTAGATCATAGTAGGCAAGCCATGCGGTCGGGGGAGGGGAGACACATCACAATGCATCACAGAGCTGCTATAAGTCTGGTGTCAAGGGCAGAACTGAGGCAGAATACCTGGCCCCTACCTTATAGACCTGTGGCCGTGACGTCATAAACGGGGTGGAGTTACCAGGGTCCTCCTCTTGCTCTAAGTGGTAATCTTAGTTCAGAAAACTCCTAACCTTCATAACTTAGAAATGGAGTCTCTTACAGCGATGCACAGCATACCATTGTACTCCGCAAGATGTTGGCGTGCATTTAAGTCTAAACGCAGAGTGCCTGGGTGGATCGGCTAAGCAGAAATCGGTTTCTTGGGTTCTGTTGGAGTTACGGGTTCACCAGTACCACGGGAACAATGCCTGTCGGCACATGTTTCAAAACAGTGACTTTCGTGTTTCTGACGCAATTTCCCACCGTGTTATAAGCCAAAAGAAAAAATCCTCATAATGGCTGCTAGAGGAGCAGGAGCACATTTGCAGACAATGGGGACCCCTGCGGTGAGGCGGGAAAACTCCAGCAATGGTAGCTTCAGATTACACATGGGGTTGATGAGAAGCGAGGGAGAGGGAGGGGGGACTTTGCTCTGTGGGCTGTCAGCAGTAAAAAAAAGACATGGAGCTTCCAGTATCATCACACCTCCCCCCCTTAGAGGGCGCTACGGAGGCATGACCTGTCGGTAATCCGACATGCGCACCTCAGCGGGTTCGCCACGTCGTGATAACCCATCAGCATTCCCATGATCGCTGCCTTTCTTGTGTTGTACGGCAAAATCATACTGCTGCGGGGCAAGGCTCCAGCGTAGCAACCTACCATTGGTTCCAGACACTGTGTGCAGCCAGCTCAGAGGGTTGTGGTCGGTGACCACCTTGAAGGTGCGCCCGTACAGGTAGGGCTGCAAACGTTGCAGTGCCCAGACCATGGCCAGGCACTCCTTCTCGATGGTGGAGTATGCCACTTCCCTTGGCAGAAGTTTCCGGCTCAGGTACAACACGGGGTGCTCCTGGTTCCCCGAGTCAACCTGGCTGAGTACAGCACCGAGGCCAAATTCGCTGGCGTCAGTCTGTACCAGGAATGGGCGACTGCTGTCGACGGCTTTCAACACTGGAGAGCTGCACAGGGCTGTTTTCAAATCTCGGAATGCCGCCTCACAGCCATCTGTCCAGCTAACTGTTTGGGGTAGACCGCCCTTGGTGAGGTCCGTCAAGGGTTTTGCAATGGCGCTATAGTTCGGTACGAAACGCCTATAGTACCCTGCAGTGCCCAGGAAGGACTTCACCTGCTTTTTGGTCCTGGGGGTGGGCCAGGACACGATCGCGTCCACTTTCTCGGTCTCTGGACTCATGGAACCCCCGCCTACCCGGTGCCCCAGGTAGTGGACCTCCCTCATGCCCATCTGGCATTTTCCCGGCTTGATGGTCAGACCTGCCTGGTGAATACGCTTGAGCACCTCCTGGAGATGCTGAAGGTGTTCCTCCCAGGTGGAACTGAAGATGGCAATGTCGTCCAGGTACGCCACAGCGTACTCCTCCAGTCCCTGAAGCAGGTGGTTGACCATCCGCTGAAAAGTGGCAGGGGCATTCTTCATGCCGAAAGGCATGACCGTGGACTCGTACAGCCCAAAAGAGGTGATAAAGGCGGATTTCTCCTGCGCCTCAGGGCTCAGGGGAATCTGCCAGTATCCCCGGCTTAAATCCATGATGGATATGTACTTGCCATTCGCCAACCGCTCCAGCAGATCCTCGATGCGTGGCATTGGGTGCGCATCAGAGGTAGTGATGGCGTTGAGCCCCTGTAGTCCACGCAGAACCGGGTGGTCCAATCCTTTTTTGGCACGAGAACTACAGGTGAGGCCCACGCCCTTTTGGTCGGTCGGATTACCCCCAGCTGCAACATCTCATGGATCTCCTGGCGCATAATCTGCTGCACCTCCTCAGAGATCCGATAAGGGGTCCGCCGTAACGGGGCGTGATTCCCGGTGTCCACCTCATGGACTGCCAACTTGGTCCTTCCGGGTCGGTTAGTGAACTCGGCCCGGAAGGGTTCCAGAGTGGTCAGCAACTGCAACCGCTGGGAGGCGGTTAGCGAGGCATTTACCTCCATGTCCTCAATGGACCCATTGGCCTGGGCTTGGGCCAGCATGTCCAGGAGGGGATCCTCCTCCCCGTCCTCGGGCAGGTTGCAGACCGGTAGGACGCAGGCTTCACTTTCGTGATGGGCCTTCATCATGTTGACGTGAAAGGCCTTGCGCCTACCCCGAGTGTGGTCAAGCGTGACCACGTAGGTGACTGGGTTGAGCCGTTGGTGCACGACGTACGGGCCTTCCCAGGCTGCCTGAAGCTTATCCTTTGGTACGGGTACCAGCACCCACACCTTTTGACCCACCTGGTAGGTCCGCTCCCGGGCGTTCTGGTCGTACCAGTGCTTCTGGTCAGCCTGAGCCTGCGTCATGTTGTCATGCACCAACTGCGTCAAGGTCTGCATCTTGTCGCGGAAGCGCATGACATAATCCACGATGGACACTTCTGTGGGGTTTGGCTCATCTTCCCAGGATTCTCTTATCAACCCAAGGGGTCCCCGGACTCGCCTGCCATACAGGAGCTCGAAGGGGGAGAACCCCGTCGAGGCCTGCGGGACTTCTCTGTAGGCAAACAGCAGGTGTGGGAGGTACCGCTCCCAATCGCATCCCTGGGTCTCAACCAGCATGCGGAGCATCTGTTTGAGGGTACCGTTAAAGCGTTCACACAAACCATTGGTCTGTGGGTGATACGCACTCGATACCATACGCGTCACCTGCATTTTGCTGCAGAGAGCCTTCATTAGGTGAGACATAAATTGGGTCCCTCGATCGGTAAGCATCTCCCTGGGAAATCCTACCCGTGAAAAGATGGTCACCAGTGCATCCGCCACCTTATCTGCCTTAGTTGAGGACAGAGCTACTGCCTCCGGGTACCGGGTAGCGTAATCTACCACAGTAAGGATGTATTGCTTTCCAGAGCGGCTGGGGACGGCCAGCGGGCCCACAATGTCCACCGCGATCCTCTGGAAAGGCTCCTCTATCACTGGCAACGGGATCAGGGGAGCCTTAAGAGCAGGCCCCGCCTTCCCCACTCTTTGACAGGTGATACAGGAGCGGCAGTAGTTAGTCACATCTGTCCCCATCTTGGGCCAATAGAAGCGTTGAGACAGCCGTGTCTTAGTTTTGCTGATCCCCAAGTGTCCAGCGAGTGGAATCTCATGGGCAATCCTCAACAACTCACCTCGGAACTGGTGCGGGACGACCAGCTGTTTTTTCCCTCAGCCACTCCTTTTGGGAGTCTCCGGGTACTGTCTCCCGGTACAACCTTCCTCGTTCCCAGAACACCCTCTCCTTATCAGTCACGGAGGTGGACGTCTCGGCGAGGTGCCTCAAGTTCTCTAGGCTCGCATCTGAGTGCAGAGCGGCCTGGAACTCCTGGCTGGAGGCAGCCAGAAGTGACGTCAGGGTTCCTTCCTCACTGGGACCCTCTGGGACCGGCTCTGGGTCCACCTCTGGTTCAGTCTCTCCTGTAGCGGAGGAGGGTCCAGATGGCAGGGCGCTACCTGCGATCCGGGCACTCTGACTGCGGGTGACAGCAGCTACATAGGCAGTCTCCCCGGGGATTTCTATAGACCCATCAGCCTGCGCTGCTATGGGCTCTACCTCCCCATCCACCCCCAACACTTCAGGAGCAGGGCTACTTATGGGCCAGTTACCTTCCTCGGTGGCACTGGTCAGTGTCATGGCGTCACCTTCCTCACGGTCCCCATGCACCTCCCCATTTCCTTGAGCACTGTCGCTTGCTCCTGCTAGGGGTTCCTCAGCCGTCTCACTCCGCAGAGCGACGGGGCTGAACGCTCCTGTACCTGTGGACACATCTACCACTTCAGAGAAAGGGTTAACAGGTTCAGATATCACAGATACATCACTATCAGCATCATTCCTAGGGAAAGAAAGGTTATCAGTTGCATAATCACTTCGCAAAGCATTGGCAGGTAACACATTCAGTTTCCCATCATCATCAACACCAACATCATGGTTAACGTTAACCTTATTATCAGATTGGGGAGGGGTGTCAGGGACATAGTACGCGACCATCCTCCCCAGATCAGTCCCCAATAAAACATCAGTGGGCAGGTTTTCGGACACCCCCACTTCCTTCACCTCGCTCCCGGCACCCCAGTCAATGAAAACCCGGGCTATCGGCAAGGGGTAGTGGACGCCCCCAATCCCGGTGACAGTTAAGGTTTTCCCCGGAATCAACTCTTCAGGGGCCGCCAGTTCGGGTCGGATGAGGGTTCGTTCAGCCCCGGTGTCCTTGAGGCCTGTAGCAAGACGGGCCCCCACGCGGATGGGCTGCACGTTGTCATCAACCCTCCCCACCACACCACCCACCAAAAGAACAGAGGCATTGGGCCCGGTGGCCTTGGCTGGGGGGTTCTTCTGCCTCTCCGGACAGGTGGCGCTGATGTGTCCAGTCCTTTTACAGGAGAAACACTGGCGGGGGTCTGATGTAGGCCTGGCGCTGGCAAAGGGGATAGTGCCTCCAGAAGGACGACTGGCAGGGGCACTGGGGTTGGTTGCAGGCTTACCCCCTCCCCAGCGGGTGGTGACGGGCTTCCGCACCTCGGGTTTCCGGTTGGCCTCATAGTTGTCGGCGATCCGGGCTGTTATGACCGCGTCCTCCGGTTCTCGGTCCAGGATGAACTGTCGGACCTCAGCTGGGCACAGATGCAGGAACTGGTCTTTGATCATCAGGTCCCTCAGCTTCTCAAAGGTGTCAACTGACAGTCCATGGATCCACTGGTCAAAGTGGGTTCTGAGTCCTTGCACCACATCGCTATAACTGTCGTGTGGGCCACGTTGGAGGTTCCGGAACTTCTTTCGGTATACCTCAGGGGTTAGCTGGTACTTGGCGATCAGGGCCTGCTTGATGGCCTCATAGTTACCATCTTGATCTGACGTGAGGGAAGCGAACGCCTCCAGAGCTTTGCCCTTTAGCCCGGGGGTCAAGTACCTGCCCATTGGTCGTCAGGCAGCCGGTACTGTCTGCAGACTTTCTCAAAGGCCCGCAGAAAAGTGTCCAAGTCTCCGTCCTTTTCCATCACGGGAAAGTGCTCCGGCCGGGGCTTCGGACTCTGAGAGCTGCTGGGTGTACCGCTCCGGGCTGTGGAGGGCATTGCCCCTCGCTGGACCATCTCCAGCTCATGGGCTCTCTGCGCTTGGGCTTCCCGCTCGGCTCGGGCACTCTCAGCCTCCCGTTCGGCTCTCTCAGCCTCCCGCTGGGCTTGGCGCTCTGCTCGCTGAGCCTCTCGCTGGGCTTGGGCCTCCTGCTGGTATCGCTGGATCAGGTTCAGGCGCCCATCATGGTTGTCGGTGGAGAGTGCATCCAGGGCCGCCTGCAGGTAAGGGTCCAACCCGCCCTGGGTGTAAGCAGTCAGGGGTTGGGCCTCTGCTCCTGCGCCCTCCTCGCTCTCAGCGTGGTCCCGTGCCATCAGGGCCTGGATCACGTCGGCCTTCGTTTGGTCCATAGGGACAATCTTCCTCCATTCGCACATGGCAAGACGAGCTTCCTTGCTATTCCGATTATACCAGTCGAATCCCCTCGTAGCCATGGTTGCCAAATAAAAGATAGGATAGAAAAACGAAGAGAAGGGAGGGGTAACTGCAAGTACACACAATTGTCTCAGGACTAATAAACACTGAGTCTGTTCTCCAAAACTTTAGTTGCAGGGTCCCTGAAGAACCGTGCAAGTTTTTTTAGTGAATGGAATGATTGCTCAAACCAGATCACTAATGCTCTATAATCCCACCGCTGCCACCACATGTGATGAAACGTGCACACGGTCCGCCACACGGTAGCCCGGGGTATCACGGCTTGTGATCCCTCCGTGCCGCAAATGTGACGAAAACGCGCACACACACGACGGCTGCTGCCGTCCGACCCAGGAAACTGCAGGGATTTATAATTATCCCACTTCCACTTAGGAACTTGCAGCTCTCTGGCGCCCCCCTTACCCTCAGGTCAGTCAGGGAACTGCACCTAGGATAATTAGTCGCCAGACGGGTCACTTGGATGTGTGCGGGCTATTGGGCACGCTGCAGTGAGGGAATTATAATTACTCCGGGCCGCAGCCAGGCAATACACTTATGAAACCCGCTCCGTCACTGCCAACGCCACCCCATAGGTCAACACTTTACACCCCTTCTTTTAAGCTGCCACCAGCTACGATTTACTTGGAACAATTTATCAAGAGGGTCCGTAGCAACCCCAAAACAGTAGCGTAGTACTTCAGGCACGTGCAAATTCGTTTATAGAGCAGGAGAAACAGACTAATAATTTTATAGGTTTATTCCTTAAAAAACAGGCAGTGTTTATGCTATATAAAAAAAATGTAACAAGCTGAAGCAATATAGTTATGTACAATATGGTTACAGAAAATAAAAGGGGTTAACATAAGGAAGATCAACTTACAGTTCTTAGATCATAGTAGGCAAGCCATGCGGTCGGGGGAGGGGAGACACATCACAATTAGTGTTGAGCGATACGATACTGCTCTATCGGCCTTTCGATAATTCGTTTCGATATTTCCGTCTTATCGAATACCGGAATCGGAAGTTCCCATAATTCTTTGCGAGGCAATGTGATTTTAGTCAGCCAATGAGGAATCCTAAGAAGTGTGGGCACATCCTGTACTGCTGCGGTCATGTTAACTAATGGCATGGCTGTGATTGGATGCTGAAATGATGTCAGAATGCACTATAAAAGGCGCCGCCGCCATTTTAGCGTCACTGTGCTGTGAATTCAGTAAGGGACAGAACGCTGCTGTGCTTACTCTGAGGGACAGTTAGAGATTGCGATTTAGTGTACTGTGCTGTAGGCAGGCTAGCACCAACCGCTGTGTAAAGCTTCCTTTTGCCTGCAGTGTTGTTTTAACAGCTCTGCAAGGTGTGTGTGAGTGCAGGTGACGCTGCAGTTTGCTCTGCATGCAACACTGTCTGTAGGCATCTGCACATGTCACTCACAGACTCTTTTTTTTTCCTTCAGTGTAATTCTTGCAGCTCCATGCAATTTAACTATTAGTGTGATGCGCTTCCATCCGTATCCAATACATTGGTTGCAAACACTATAGAAGTAGACAAAGGAGTAGCCTTTCACAGATTGTGAACAGTTGTGTTTCAGTGTTCACTTCAGTCTGTGTTTTTTATTTTTTGAGTGCACATCACGCTCCAGTTACTTGTTCAAGCACTGCTGCTTGTACTCTGCTGAGCGTGTCTCAGTGCCTCATCCTTTTCATTTTTCTCCAATTGGTGCTGCTCCATTATATTTGAAAAAAATCTAATCTATTAGTGTGACGCGCTTCCATCCGTATCCAATACATTGGTTGCAAACACTATAGAAGTAGACAAAGGAGTAGCCTTTCACAGATTGTGAACAGTTGTGTTTCAGTGTTCACTTCAGTCTGTGTTTTTTATTTTTTGAGTGCACATCACGCTCCAGTTACTTGTTCAAGCACTGCTGCTTGTACTCTGCTGAGCGTGTCTCAGTGCCTCATCCTTTTCATTTTTCTCCAATTGGTGCTGCTCCATTATATTTGAAAAAAATCTAATCTATTAGTGTGACGCGCTTCCATCCGTATCCAATACATTGGTTGCAAACACTATAGAAGTAGACAAAGGAGTAGCCTTTCACAGATTGTGAACAGTTGTGTTTCAGTGTTCACTTCAGTCTGTGTTTTTTATTTTTTGAGTGCACATCACGCTCCAGTTACTTGTTCAAGCACTGCTGCTTGTACTCTGCTGAGCGTGTCTCAGTGCCTCATCCTTTTCATTTTTCTCCAATTGGTGCTGCTCCATTATATTTGAAAAAAATCTAATCTATTAGTGTGACGCGCTTCCATCCGAATCCAATACATTGGTTGCAAACACTATAGAAGTAGACAAAGGAGTAGCCTTTCACAGATTGTGAACAGTTGTGTTTCAGTGTTCACTTCAGTCTGTGTTTTTTATTTTTTGAGTGCACATCACGCTCCAGTTACTTGTTCAAGCACTGCTGCTTGTACTCTGCTGAGCGTGTCTCAGTGGCTCATCCTTTTCATTTATCTCCAATTGGTTCTGCTCCATTCCATTTAAAATATAATCTATTAGTGTGACGCGCTTCCATCCGTATACAATACATTGGTTGCAAACACTATAGAAGTAGACAAAGGAGTAGCCTTTCACAGATTGTGAACAGTTGTGTTTCAGTGTTCACTTCAGTCTCTTCGTAATAACCACACTTAGGCCTTATAACTTTTCTGACTTTCTTTATCAATCTACCAAGATGAAGAAGTCAGTGAGTAAGGCACGTGGTCGTGGCCGTGGAGTTTCAGCAGGGAGAGGACGTGGGGATTCTGTGGCTGCTGCCGCCCTCAGTGACACAGCATCCACCAGTTTTACCCATGAGCGTTCCTTTATGCGCACTTTGGTAGGAGCTTGGCGTGCCCCCCTGCTGCTGGAAGAACAAATTGAAGCCGTTGTTGGTTGGATGGCAGTCAATGCATCGACTTCAATTCCTTCCACCTCCTCTCAGGAACACAACACTGTTGAGCAACCATCTGTCTGTTCACCGCCTGTCAAATTGCCCAGGCAGTCAGAGAGTTCTGTACAGGAGCCAGCTGAGTCTCTGCTTCTGTTCTCAGAATCTGTTGGCTCGCAAACATGGGCACAGGCAAGCAGCATTCTGCAATTTGAAGAAGAGGGAGTATGCAGTGATGCGCAACAGCTGTGTCTCTCTCAATCTGAAGAGGCGGGTGAGCCAGTGCCGATGGACAGCACACCGCAGAACGCATCTTATGATGATGATGAGACTCAGGTGCCAGGTTTTGTGGAGCATGGTGCTGCCCAGACCATCCAACAGCAGCAGGTGTTGGAAGAGGGTAGTGGAGATGATGAAGTCCGAGACCCAACATGGCGTGAGCAACAGGAAGGTGGTGGGAGCAGCTCTGAGGAAGAGATTGTCCCAACGGTACAAAGAGGAGGGAGAGGTAGGCTGCAGACTCGCTTGCCTGTAGCCTCCAGTTTGGCACCTGTTGGGAGCAGTTCTCTTAGAACTGTCAAAATTGGCGCTCCCATGACTTGCACTTGCGTGGTCCTTTTTTGACAGACTTGTAGATGATATTTGCTATGTTCAATGCAAGCTGTGTAAGCAAAAAGTTAAAAGAGGTAAAAATATCAGGAACCTGAATACCACAAATATGTGGAAACATGTACGGACAAAGCACGTAGCTGAGTTCCAAAGACACACTGGAGATGTAGGCCAACCTACAGCAGCACCTACATCTTTAGGTCATGTTCGAGCCTCTACCTCCAGCTCTCACACACCTGGTTCGGCTTCCTCACAGGATCTCCATGGAAGAACCTCGGTCACTGTTGTCCATAGACAAACTGTTATTCCACCCACTGCAGCAAGTTCACAGTCATCGTCACACTCCTAGAACAAAAAACAGCCATCGGTAACACAGGCATGGGATAAAAGACGGCCATACTCGGCAAACCATCCACGAGCACAGGCTCTGAATGCTGGCCTTGCAAAACTCCTGTCCCTTGAAATGCTGTCATTCAGGCTGGTGGAGACTGACAGTTTCAGGAACTTTATGGCTTTGGCAGTCCCACAATATAATGTGCCAAGCCGATTTTATTTCAACAGGCAAGCTGTCCCTGCTCTGCAAAAACATGCCGAGGGAAACATTAAACATGCGCTACTAAACGCCGTCAGTAGCAGGGTCCACCTGACCACCGATGCGTGGACCAGTACCCATGGCCAGGGACGATACCTTTCCCTCACTGCCCATTGGGTCAATGTTGTGGAGCCGGGTACAGATCTTGCCAGTGGCGCTGTACGTGTTCTGCCAACTCCAAGGATTGCAGGAATCCAGTCTGTGCACATTGATTCCTCCTCCTACTCCAGTTCCTCAGAATCATCGCTGCACGAGCCGTCACGGTATACCTCCACATGGACCCGTGAACGCTTACCTGTTGCGACCGATATGAGCACAGCCGTGGCCAAACGTCAACAGGCCGTACTGAAATTAATTCCCATGGGGAATCAAAGCCACACAGCGCAGGAGCTCTGGGATGCCATCAAGCAGGAGAGCGACGTGTGGTTTTTGTCAGCTAATCTCCAGCCAGGCTTGGTAGTGTGTGACAATGGCCGAAATCTGGTGGCAGCTCTGGGCCTTGGCAACCTCACTCACATACCATGTCTGGCACATGTGCTCAACTTGGTCGTGCAGAGTTTTTTGAGGGACTATCCGGATCTTGATGCACCGCTGCACAAGGTCCGCCTAGAGTGCGCTCACTTGCGACGTTCCAGCATGGCCAGATCGCGCATTGCAGCTCTGCAAGTCAGATTTCGCCTTCCTGAACATCGCATCATATGTGACGTACCCACCAGGTGGAATTCCACGTTACATATGTTGGAGCGGTTGTGTGAGCAGCAGCCAGCAGTAATGGAGTATCAGCTGCAACAGGCGCAATCAATTCGCAATTTGCGCCGTTCACACTTCACCACTACTGAGTGGGCCTCTATGAAGGACATCTGCGACGTTTTGCGTGCGTTTGATGTCTCAACGCGGATGGTGAGTGCAGATGATGCACTAGTCAGCATGACTGTCCCCCTTATCTGCCTACTTCAAAAATCACTGAAAGCACTAAAGGAAGAGGTTTTGGAAGAGGTGGAGGATGAGGAGTCACAAATTCAATTACCTTCAGGACAGTCAGCGCAACGTGGTTCCTCACAAAGGGCTGGGCAGGGCTCACTTTGTGAGGAGGATGAGGAGGAGGAGGAGTCAATGGAGGAGGAAGAAATCCCTACAGAGGGAGGTACACAACGCTGTAGTCAGTATGTAGAGCGAGGGTGGGGTGATGCAGAGGAGACAGAGATGACGCCTCTTCCAGAGGACAGCCTTTGTTGGCCAGTTGGGAGTCTGCAGCACATGGTTGATTTCATGCTTCAGTGCCTGAGAAACGACCGCCGCATCGCCCACATTCTCAGCACGTCAGATTATTGGGTGTACACCCTCCTAGACCCTCGCTACCGGGACAACTTACAAACCCTCATCACACCGGTGAACCAGGACCGTAAAATGCAGGAGTACCAAGACACACTGGTGCAATCCATACTGTTGTACATTCCAGCCGAGAGAGCTGCTGCTGCTGCTACTGCTTTACAAAGCAGCTCTGTGCGTCGAGGCAGTGTAGACACCGCTACAACAAGAGGGAGCAGAAGCAGCACCTCTGCACAGGGCAAGAACTGTATGTTACAAATGTGGCAAAGTTTTGTGACAGCGCCAGCAAGGTCTACACCATCCGAGACGGCTCCAGTCACCAGGAAGAAACGTTTCCGTAAGATGGTGACAGACTACTTGGCTTTCCCTCTAAGTGTACTCCCAGATGCCTCTTCCCCTTTCAAATTTTGGATCTCTAAGTTGGATACATGGCCAGAGCTTAGCCAGTATGCATTGGAGGTGCTGGCTTGCCCTGCTGCCAGTGTATTATCTGAGCGTGTCTTTAGTGCTGCAGGTGGTGTAGTAACAGACCGTCGCATGCGACTATCCTCAGAGAATGTAGACCGGCTTACTTTTCTGAAAATGAACAAGGCATGGATCTCACCTGAATTTGCCTGTCCGTTTTCAGATTAAATAACTGTTTGGCAACGTTTTCCATGTCTCCTGTTATGTTCATCTTTCTACCACCTGAACTCTACTCCCTGGGCTACAACACCGCCATTTGTTGCTCGTAAGTAATTGGCAGGGGTACTGACTCCTGGCCAGCCTGGTTACAGCACGACAGCTGTTTCCTGGCAGTGTGAACGTCAATTATCCTCCAATAAGTTGTGCTGTCGTGTTGCATTCGGGTTAGCCGACTCTATGGTGCCTGCAGTTTAGGTGATTCCTATGTGTGCTGTGGGATATGTAAATAAAGGCGGTTTCCATTGTGACAATAGGATAAGCACCCACTGTAGGACTGTGTGATTCGGTAACTGCGGACGGCTTGCGTCCTGTCAACTTACATTTTCATGGGTGCGTTCTTCTACCCGTCCGGGGTCCAGTACCGTCAAGTGGTTCTCCCCAGTGCCTTTGGCCTAGGTGCCTCCATCTCCGTATCCGAGTTCCAGCAACGTCTGCTGGTCCTTGGTAGTGCTTTGGAGCACAGTTACCTCCTGCTTAGTAACCGTGTCACAGTAACGTCAGCTGGTACTCGGTTGTGACATTGCCTCTTTTCCTTCTGCTACCCGTCCGGGGTCCAGTACCGTCAAGTGGTTCTCCCCAGTGCCTTTGGCCTAGGTGCCTCCATCTCCGTATCCGAGTTCCAGCAACGTCTGCTGGTCCTTGGTAGTGCTTTGGAGCACAGGTACCTCCTGCTTAGTAACCGTGTCACAGTAACGTCAGCTGGTACTCGGTTGTGACATTGCCTCTTTTCCTTCTGCTACCCGTCCGGGGTCCAGTACCGTCAAGTGGTTCTCCCCAGTGCCTTTGGCCTAGGTGCCTCCATCTCCGTATCCGAGTTCCAGCAACGTCTGCTGGTCCTTGGTAGTGCTTTGGAGCACAGGTACCTCCTGCTTAGTAACCGTGTCACAGTAACGTCAGCTGGTACTCGGTTGTGACATTGCCTCTTTTCCTTCTGCTACCCGTCTGGGGTCCAGCACAGTCAGCTGGTCCTCGTTACTTCCATTGTCTCTTGCTCCATCTGATACCCGTCAGGGTTCCAGTAACGTCAGCTGTTTCTCGGAAATTAGACGACCTTAAAGACCACCCAGAAGAAGATGACGACAACAAGGACGACGAGCATGAAGCCAACCAGCCTGAACACCATCACAAAGAAAAAATAAAAGATTACCCAGAAGAAGATCACCAACAGGACAAAGAAGGTTAAGACAAACTAAAAGATACAGAACAAGAGACAGAAGAACAATAAGCAAAAGATCAAAAAGCAGAAGAACATGAAGTATAAGACCAAAATGAAGAGCAAAATATATGCTCTAAATTCTAAGCAGAAGAAGACTAAGCAGTGTATGGGGGTGAGTCCGTTCCTCCTCGTGGTGCCCCTGGAAAATGCCTGCTGCTGCAGGCTAAACTGAACACGGACAAATACTGTTGTAATTTAAATCTTTTGTGACAGCAAGAACGGAAGGATGAACAATTCATACTTTTACGGATTACAAGTACAGGAATCTCTGTCACAAATAAGAATATGATGAAGAAGATGAAGAGGAAGAAGATGAAGAATTTGAATATGAAGAAGATTAATTAGTTTAATAATAACAATATGAGTAATGTAAACAAAAACATGAATAGCAAGAAGTTTAAGAAGAAGATTAAGAAGGTGAAGATGAAGAATAATTTGATGAGAAAGATGCTGCTGCTGAAGATTATGAAGGAGAAAGTGTGGCACTGGCAAAAGTTAAAAAGGTGAAGAGCATGGAAGTTGTGAAACATACATATTTGCCAAAATAGAAAAAAGGTTAACAACATTGTCAATTTGTTAGTCAATCCAAACGTATTTCCAAAAAAAAATATATTAATGCTATTCCAATGCATTGGGTTAAACATGTATGCCTTTATTGTCTCCTCAACCTCCCCCAATACATTCTACATTAGTCTTTGTTGTTTTCCTTCATGTACAATTAACCAACAAGGCAAGAATGTTTTTTTTTAATGTCGATATTTTGTTCCCATAGACTTACATGGGACTTCCGGTATCAGAATCGGATATCGACGATATTTAGTGATATCGGCGATACCATTTCGATACGATATTTTTAGATATCGAGCAGTATCGCTCAACACTAATCACAATGCATCACAGAGCTGCTATAAGTCTGGTGTCCAGGGCAGAACTGAGGCAGAATGCCTGGCCCCTACCTTATAGACCTGTGGCCGTGACGTCATAAACGGGGTGGAGTTACCAGGGTCCTCCTCTTGCTCTAAGTGGTAATCTTAGTTCAGAAAACTCCTAACCTTCATAACTTAGAAATGGAGTCTCTTACAGCGATGCACAGCATACCATTGTACTCCGCAAGATGTTGGCGTGCATTTAAGTCTAAACGCAGAGTGCCTGGGTGGATCGGCTAAGCAGAAATCGGTTTCTTGGGTTCTGTTGGAGTTACGGGTTCACCAGTACCACGGGAACAATGCCTGTCGGCACATGTTTCAAAACAGTGACTTTCGTGTTTCTGACGCAACTTCCCACCGTGTTATAAGCCAAAAGAAAAAATCCTCATAATGGCTGCTAGAGGAGCAGGAGCACATGTGCAGACAATGGGGACCCCTGCGGTGAGGCGGGAAAACTCCAGCAATGGTAGCTTCAGATTACACATGGGGTTGATGAGAAGCGTGGGAGAGGGAGGGGGGACTTTGCTCTGTGGGCTGTCAGCAGTAAAAAAAAGACATGGAGCTTCCAGTATCATCACACTGGGCTACACTGATACTAAACCCGGGGGCCACACTGATACTGACCCTGGGGGCTGCACTGATACCCACCCAGGGACCGCACTGATACTGACCCTGGGGGACGCAATGATACTGATCCGGGGATGCACTGATACTGACCCAGGGATCGCACTGATACTGACCCGGGGCCACACTGATACCGACTCGGGGGGCGCACTGATACTGACCCGAGGGACGCACTGATACTGACCTGGATGCCGCACTGATACTATAAGTTCTGTTCAAGCCCCTCTTCCTATCTGTTGTTTTAGTAAAACCCCACTTGCATGGCAGGCAGCTTGAGCTTGTTTCAGGGGTCGCTTCTGCATGGCGGCTCCGGCTCTTACGTGCTGCTGTGTCGTCGAGTGTCAGTGGGGAGCCAGGGGACTTGGAGCTTCCTGCCCTCCGGATTCTGCTGCTGGGACTTTAATACCGCACAGCCTCGGGCTCCGGTGTCCGGTCACTAGCGCTCAGGCCTGAGTGAGCTTAGCTGCAGCTCCACTCCCAGGCTCTCTCCACACATCCTCTCTCACTCTTTTCCAGGCTCAGACTTCAACTCCCTAACTCCACCCCGAGGCCAGAACTTATAGGGCAGCATTCCTGAAACAAGGTGATAGAGCTCCACCTTCTGGCCTGGAGCTGGGAAAGGTGTTGTATGCTGTATCTACCTGGTAAGGGAACCCCTTCTGGCTTCCATGTTGTGAATACTCTGGAGGTGACTTCTGAGCTGGGGCTCCCTCTGGTGGTTGCTGAGGGTAATGAACTAATTGCTGAATGGCCTTCAGCTGGCTCTGAATGGTCTAATAAAAGTGACCTGAGTTCCCATCAGCCTTGCCGGTAATCAATTGTTCTTCCTGGTCTTGCTTGGAGCACAGCTTGCATTCCTGCTCTCTTTCAGATAAGTGATTTGCTGTTTTTTTTCCCTCTGGTTGGATTTTCCTTGTTGGTTTGCTGCTAGCAGTGTACTTCAGCCTGGTCCCCTTTTGGGGTCTGGCGCTGCAATTGTGCTCATTTTGTGTTTGCACTTTTGCTGTGTACCTTTATCACTTTTTGATTGCTGAGTAGCTGTGTTTTACACCACAGATCTGATTTAGGTGTTAGAGATCGTGTGATCTCAGGTTTTTTGTTTAATCAGAAGTGTTGGTATTTTTGTCAGGGTTTTTTTGGGTTGCAGTCAGAATTCTTTCCTATACTTTTCTATCAAGACAGATTGGGCCCCAGCGTTTGCTCATTCTATTTTCTATCTGTATCCGTATTTTCTTCTTGTCTAACTGCCATTACATGTTTGGGGGCTTCCTATTTCTTTGGGGGTTCTGCTACGGTGCAGATAGCTTTCATCTTTCTGTCTTTAGGTGTAGCTATCTCTCCGGCTGTGACGAGGCGTCTAGGATCACCGTAGGTACGCTCCACGGCTACTTCTAGTGTGGCGGTTAGTTTAGGGTACTGCAATCCAATAGTTTCCAGCCTCTCTGGTGTATTGCTATTTTTGCAATTTCTCCTCAGCTACCGAAACATAACACTTCCAAGCATGACATCACCCCCCTTTTGGAGTGAGGCAAGGCCATTGTGGCAGCCGAACTCCTGGGGTGCCACATCTGTGGGCTACAAATTGTGACATTTGAGGCTTCCATTCACCTTTTTTGCTATGTTTTACCCTAGTTCTATACACTATTTTGCTGTAAAAAAATACAGTCCACATATTTTACAGTGTGGTAGCTCCATGACACGCCTCATCTATCTGTGGGCTACAAATTGTGGCATTTGAGGCCTCCATTGAACTGTTTTTGCTGTGTGTTACCTAGTTATTAACACCAGGTTGCTAAAAAAATGTTATCTACAGTGCAGATATTTTAAATTGTGGTTTTCCCTCACACGGATCACATATACGTTTGCTCCAAATTCAGCCATTTGTAGTGAACATGGAGAATATTGTAGTCCATTTAAAATGGGCAAGGCGTGTGGCAGGGGATGGGGAAGTAGATGTGATGATGCATGCAGAGGTCGAGGCCGTGGGCAAGCTGATAGTGGGCCACAACAAACACCCATATTTGCTGGCTCAACCTCCCTGTCCCAATTACTAGGGGACCCCAGCAGTACAGCAGTACTGAAGCCAGAGCAGTGTGAAAAGGTTGTTGGTTGGATAGTAGATAACACTTCCAGTCTGTTTCACACCACCACCACCACCCTGTCCTTCACACTGTCAAGTCTGAGTAGCCGTGAGTCTGGATCGCATATTCCTCACCCTAATCCTCCTTCCTCCCTCCATGCTGAGTGCCCAGAGAGAACTGATCCCACACTTGGACACTCCGAAGAGCTGTTCACTTTTCCATCTATAGATTCAAGAATCTCGCCCGGTCCACTTGAAGCAGGGCAAGATGAGATTCCATGCAGCGATGCCCAAATATTTGATCAGCCACGGTCACACGAAGGTGACAGTGGGAACGTGTCACAAGAGGTGGACGATGATGAGACACAATTGCCACAGAGTCAGGAGGAGGACCAGGGTGTGGAAGTGGAAGACGAGGTGGTGGATGATATAGTAACTGACCCAACATGGCAGGAGGACATGCAGAGCAAAGACTGCAGTACACAGTGGGAGGTAGGCGTAGCACCCCAAAAGGCAGGAAAAAGCACTGTGGTGGCTGCAGACAGAAAACGGGCAACCGTTCCCCGTAACACCAACATGACGGAAGTTGCCTGTCCAGCTATTAGGCCTTCCTGAGTCTGGTTGTTTTTTAAAGACTCTGCCGATAACCCCAAACAGGCCATTTGCTCCACCTGCCATGCTCGCATCAGTGGGGGTAGCAAAACTACCAGCCTGACCACCATCAGCATGATCAGGCACATGGCAGCAATGTACCCGATTTTGTGGGCCGAACCACAGGCTCCAGGAACAGTGTCTGCGGGTGACACCACTGCTTCTTCCACTGTTGTGCGTGCAAGCTAATCCCTGTCCACGGTGCATGCGAAGATGTCTCCTGCCCTGCACCTGTCATTGCCCACACTCAACTAGCACCATCATCAAGCACGTCCATGTCTTTGTCCCAGCGTAGCCTTCAGTTGTCCATAGACCAGTCATCCGCAGCCAACGCCCCATAGGCAACAGTACTAAATTCACACATTTCTCATCTGCTTGCGCTCGAAATATTGCCTTTTAGGCTCGTGGAGACGGAAGCTTTCAGAAACCTGATGGCGGCGGCCATCTCAAGGTATTCGGTCCGCAGCCGCCACTATTTCTCCTGGTGTGCCGTCACAACAAGCACATGTCCCACAACATTACCCGTGCCCTCAACAATGCTGTTACTGGGAAAGTCCACCTAACCACGGACACATGGACAAGTGCTTCTGGGCAGGGATGGTACAGCTCATTGATGGCACACTGGGTTAACATAGTGGAAACCGGGACCCAGTCAGACCTTGTGATGGAACATGTACTCCCAAAGCCGAGGATTGCGGGCCCTACATCAATCAGGGTTGCCCCCACAGTCTACAAATCCTGCACCTCCTCCTCAGCGCACATCTCTGAAATGACCACATCAGTCACAAGCTGCAAACACTGCAGCACTGCCTCAGCCAGGCTGCAACAGGCTGTTCTGAAGCTACTGTAATATGCTTAGGTGACAAACCGCAGAATGCTGAAGAGTTGTGGACAGCTCTGAAAGAGCATGCAGATCTGTGGCTGACACCGCTGAACCTACAGCCAGTCATGGTCATGTGTGACAACAGCTGGAACCTGGTGGCAGCTCTAAGGCAAGGCGAGCTCACACACTTGAATTGCCTGAACCTCGTGGTTCAGCGGATTCTCAAAACCTACCCGGTGCTGCCAGACCTGCTTGTCAAAGTTCGCCACCTGTGTGCCCATTTTAGAAAGTCAGCTACAGCTTCAGCCGCCTTTGCCGTGCTTCAGCAGCATTTGCAGCTTCCGGCTCACTGACTGGTGTGTGATGTCCCCACGCGTTGGAACTCTATAGTGCATATCTTGGAAAGGATTTGTGAGCAGAAGAGGGCAGTTGTTGACTACCAGCATCAACAAGACTGTCGGTATTCAGTTCAGACTACACACATAAGACCTCAGGAGTGGACATGGATGTATTTGTACCATCCTCCAAAACTTTGAGGACTCCACCAAGATGGTGAACGGCAATGATGCCATAATTAGCATCACCAACCCCCTTCTCTGTGTCCTGAAACACTCTCTGCTCACAATCAAAGAGGATGCATTGCAGGCGGAGCACGATGAGATAGATCAATCAACCATACAGGGTGATTACACACAGCCCAGCCTCATCTCATCCCAACGTGGCTTGGGTGACAATGAAGAAGAGGAGGAGGAGGAAGAGCAGGAGCTACTTTCATGCGCTATAGATGGTACTACAAGCACTACTGTCATACCGTCTGTTCAGCGTGAATGGTCTGAGGACAGGGAGAAGGAGGAGAGCATGGTCAGTCCTTCTCTTGGTGAGGACACAGATGTCTTGCCTGTTACCAGTCTGGCATGCATGGCTGACTTTATGTTGCGCTGCCTTTCCCATTACCCTCGTAGTCTCAAAATTTTGGGTGACAGTCATTACTGGTTACTGACACTTTTAGACCCAAGCTACAAGGAGAACTTTCAATCTTCTTCTTCAAGAAGCAGACAGGTGTACTAAAATGGTGCAGTACCAGAGAGCCCTTGTTGCGGAATTATTAAAAAAAATTCCCATCTGTAAATGCTGGCGGCAGAGGTCACAGTTCGTTGGCAACCAAGGAGTACAGGCGAGAGAGACACAACTCCAATCCAGCAGAGGCAGGGGAACACTGGCAAAGTTCTGGGAGAGTTTTCTCACACCCTTCCATCGCAGTGGCCATGAGGCACGGGGTACTCTCACAAGGAGTGCAAAGTTTTGGAAGATGCTGAGGGAGTACCTTGCTGACCGTACCACCGTCCTCCGTGCCTTATAATTATTGGGTCTCAAAGCTGAACACGTGGCATGAACTGGCTCTCTACACCTTGGAGGTCCTGGCCTGTCCTGCCAATAGCATTTTGTCAGAGCGTATTTTTAGTGCTGCTGGTGGAATTATAACAGATTAGCGCATCTGCCTGACAATTGAAAATGCTGACAGGCTGATTCTTATAAAAATGAACAAGGGCTGGATTGTGCCAGACTTCTGTACATCACTGCATGATAAACCTAACCTCAAATCCAGATGTTTTTTTGGGAGGTATATTCCAGGCACCTCTTCACATCCACACATAGGTATACGCATCCTGATTTTGGCTATTTGCTGTTATCCAGGGGTGGGATTCAGCCGGTTCCCCGAACCGGGGAGAATCAGAGCGGCGAGCCGGGACCATGGGCGTACCCACCATGGGGCAGCTGCCCCTCCCTAGAAGCAGGGGCACACAATGAAAGAGAGCGGAGAGAGCAGCACTATGCCGGCAACCTCTGTCCCAGGTTGCAGTGCCTGTCTGTGTGCACAGTGCACGGAGCTGCTGTCTCACCAGAGGAGCTTCTTCCTTCCTGGCAGCAGCAGCTGTAGTTTCACTTTCTGCCCTGCAGGCTCTGGTTGTCTCAGCCACATTGGGTCCTAGTGCCCTCTGTGTGCAGACACTGGACACTTCCTGCTCCTGCCTCAGCCACTGCCTGCAAGCTTCATGGTAAGAGGGGATGGAATTTATTACATTCATTCTGCTCAGGCATGTCATGGTCACTGTGGGGGAATGTGAGAGGATGGGGGTACTGTGGGGAGGGGTACAGGGCACTGGGGTGAATGTAAGAGGATGGGGGTATTGTGGGGGCTAGGGCACTGAGGGGGTTAATGTGAGAGGATGGGATATTGTGGGGGAGGGGTACAGGGCACTGGGGTGAATGTAAGAGGATGGGGGTATTGTGGGGGCTAGGGCACTGGGGGGTTAATGTGAGAGGATGGGGGTATTGTGGGGGAGGGGTACAGGGCACTGGGGTGAATGTAAGAGGATGGGGGTATTGTGGGGGCTAGGGCACTGGGGGGTTAATGTGAGAGGATGGTGGTACAGTGGGGGAGGGGTACAGGGCACTGGGGTGAATGTAAGAGGATGGGGGTATTGTGGGGGCTAGGGCACTGGGGGTTAATGTGAGAGGATGGGGGTATGTGGGGGAGGGGTATAGGGCACTGGGGTGAATGTAAGAGTATGGGGTATTGTGGGGGCTAGGGCACTGGGGGGGTTAATGTGAGAGGATGGGGTATTGTGGGGGAGGGGTACAGGGCACTGGGGTGAATGTAAGAGTATGGGGTATTTGGGGGCTAGGGCACTGGGGGGTTAATGTGAGAGGATGGGGATATTGTGCGGGCTGGCGCACAGGGGTTGATGTGAGAGGATGGGGTATTGTGAGGGAGGGTGGACAGGTCACTGGGGTTGAATGTAAGAGGATGGGGGTATTGTGGGGACTGAAGTGGGGAGGGGCAACAGAGCACTGAGGGGTGCATGTGAGAGGATGGGGGTATTGTGGGGTCAGTGGGACAGAACACTAAGGGGTGCATGTGAGACGATGGGCTGTTGGGGTGTGGGTGGGGGACAGGGGAGGTAGGGGGCTTTTTTTTTACTTGTGAGCTCCTTAATACTTTAATAATAGATTAATATTTCAGTATTATTATAACAAGGGCATAGACAGACGGCCGTATAACTCATGCGAGGATCGCACTGCAATCCTCGGACTTGCTGGTACCGCTCCTGACATGAGCCCGACTGCCATGTATAATATATGGTATATACAGCGTAGTGTCGCATACACTGCTGTATTATACAATATACAACAGTTCTAATGCTCCATACCTAATATGCAGGATAATGTACAGTGTGGTTGAAAACAATGGTAACGTTGAAAAATGTATCAAAAATGCTGCGTGTGAACATAGCCCAAGTGGTGGAGGAACATGTTTTTGTGTTCTTTATTTTGCCTTACATACAAATTATTACCCTAGAAAGGATGCTCCTTGACATATTTTCCTGTAAAATCCATTTTGGTGTAAGGATCTGAACTGTGTACCTGTTTTGCCTGATCTGCCCTTAGTTCTGTGGGACTTTGCCCTCATCTAAGATGGAGTTGGTGGCTTCTCGGGGGCCATCTTGTTTCCTGTCTGATGTGCTTTGTTTCCTGTCTGCTGCGTATATGAGGGGATTCTGCACACTATACTTTGCTTGTGTATCTTGTACTTCCCCTGCTGCCTAGCTGGAAGGACTTGCATCTCGCCTGCTCCTTCTGATCTTCGGGTTACCCCGTCTGTTACCAGTCTGCCTTGCACCCAAAGGACTCTACTTTCCTGGATCTGCTCTCACCCACCTCCGCTGCGGCCTGCTCTCCGCTTGGAGCCCAGTCCGGGCCCTGGACCTCTGGATCCTGCATTTCATCCTTGGTCTGTACTGACAACACCCTTGTATTACTGAGCCGGATAATCTGCTGCTTGATTCTTTGAGCCCCTGTTTGCGTTTCCCCTGTCTGCCTGCAGTATACTGTATTAAGTCTTGACATACCGTGTTCTCTTCATTCTGACCCACGTCACCGGTCTCCATAGACATCAGAATCATCTTGTGACATTTTGGTTTTGTTTTTGTATGTTTTATTGTGCGTCTGTAAAACTGGTGTAAGACTCTGACAACATTGTTCACAGCTGTGACCTGGGGGTCAGAAAAGCTTCCAGGGGTCTTCCCCAGGATGTTCCCGTGTCATTTGAGCACTGTTTCCATAATTTTCAGACAGTTTTAGACTTTAAGGACCCTGGGGGGATCGCGGCAAAAATGCTCGGGTTTCCCATAGACTTACATTGGGCTCGTTGCTCCGGTCGAGTACCCCAGTATTCCAATCTGCTCGACCCGAACTACGAGCACCCGAGCATTTTACTGCTCGCCCCTCACTAAACTACACACAGGAATTGGTGTCAGGTGTGTAGTATGTAATATAGTATATATCGGGATATGAATAGTTACCCGATTTATTATAAACACACTGTTATTATAGTGGAAATGTATGAACACTGCATTATAAATAAGAGTGATAAATAACATTTATGAAAGTATTAGAAGGATGTGAAAAATATTAAGATCCCACTGAGCAGACAATAAAATGTATTATGAATATGACAATTATTATTATACATTTATATAGCGCCATATATTCCATGACGCTTTACATATGAAAAGGGAAAAATATAGACAGGTACAATAAACATGTGCTAGACAAGGGACATACAAGTACAGGGAGAGAGAGGACGAGGGCTCACAGTCTACAGGGGGAGAGAGGACGAGGGCTCACAGTCTACAGGGGGAGAGAGGACGAGGGCTCACAGTCTACAGGGGAGAGAGGACGAGGGCTCACAGTCTACAGGGGGAGAGAGGACGAGGGCTCACAGTCTACAGGGGGAGAGAGGACGAGGGCTCACAGTCTACAGGGGGAGAGAGGACAAGGGCTCACAGTCTACAGGGGGAGAGAGGACGAGGGCTCACAGTCTACAGGGGGAGAGAGGACGAGGGCTCACAGTCTACAGGGGGAGAGAGGACGAGGGCTCACAGTCTACAGGGGGAGAGAGGACGAGGGCTCACAGTCTACAGGGAAGAGGAGAGGCTCACATTACAGGGGAGAGGACGAGGGCTCACAGTCTACAGGGGGAGAGAGGACGAGGGCTCACAGTCTACAGGGGGAGAGAGGACGAGGGCTCACAGTCTACAGGGGGAGAGAGGACGAGGGCTCACAGTCTACAGGGGGAGAGAGGACGAGGGCTCACAGTCTACAGGGGGAGAGAGGACGAGGGCTCACAGTCTACAGGGGAGAGAGGACGAGGGCTCACAGTCTACAGGGGGAGAGAGGACGAGGGCTCACAGTCTACAGGGGAGAGAGGACGAGGCTCACAGTCTACAGGGGGAGAGAGGACGAGGCTCACAGTCTACAGGGGGAGAGAGGACGAGGCTCACATCTACAGGGGGAGAGAGGACGAGGGCTCACAGTCTACAGGGGGAGAGAGGACGAGGGCTCACAGTCTACAGGGGGAGAGAGGACGAGGGCTCACAGTCTACAGGGGGAGAGAGGACGAGGGCTCACAGTCTACAGGGGAGAGAGGACGAGGGCTCACAGTCTACAGGGGGAGAGAGGACGAGGGCTCACAGTCTACAGGGGAGAGAGGACGAGGGCTCACAGTCTACAGGGGAGAGAGGACGAGGGCTCACAGTCTACAGGGGGAGAGAGGACGAGGGCTCACAGTCTACAGGGGGAGAGAGGACGAGGGCTCACAGTCTACAGGGGAGAGAGGACGAGGGCTCACAGTCTACAGGGGAGAGAGGACGAGGGCTCACAGTCTACAGGGGGAGAGAGGACGAGGGCTCACAGTCTACAGGGGAGAGAGGACGAGGGCTCACAGTCTACAGGGGGAGAGAGGACGAGGGCTCACAGTCTACAGGGGAGAGAGGACGAGGGCTCACAGTCTACAGGGGGAGAGAGACGAGGGCTCACAGTCTACAGGGGAGAGAGGACGAGGGCTCACAGTCTACAGGGGGAGAGAGGACGAGGGCTCACAGTCTACAGGGGAGAGAGGACGAGGGCTCACAGTCTACAGGGGAGAGAGGACGAGGGCTCACAGTCTACAGGGGGAGAGAGGACGAGGGCTCACAGTCTACAGGGGGAGAGAGGACGAGGGCTCACAGTCTACAGGGGGAGAGAGGACGAGGGCTCACAGTCTACAGGGGGAGAGAGGACGAGGGCTCACAGTCTACAGGGGGAGAGAGGACGAGGGCTCACAGTCTACAGGGGAGAGAGGACGAGTGCTCACAGTCTACAGGGGAGAGAGGACGAGGGCTCACAGTCTACAGGGGGAGAGAGGACGAGGGCTCACAGTCTACAGGGGGAGAGAGGACGAGGGCTCACAGTCTACAGGGGAGAAGGACGAGGGCTCACAGTCACACAGGTCACAGTACAGGGGAAGAAGGACGAGGGCTCACAGTCTACAGGGGAGAGAGGACGAGGGCTCACAGTCTTCAGGTAAAACTGTTATAATAATTAATACAATTTATGAAGTCAATAAGGTGGCAGGCCGCTATCAGGGCATATGGGCCTGACTGCGTATGGGGCCATCAGCAAGGGGGCCAGCATCGGGCCCGTCACCTCTACCCATTGGACCCCACTGCCTAGGGCCCCACTCCCCAAGGTGCCCCAGCTATCGGCACATCACGCAGCCGCTATGGGGCCCTGTGAGGAAGGGGGCCCGCCTGCTCCCAGCCCATCTCCCCCCGTCGCTGCTTGACTATACCGGGTCTCGGGCCGTGGTTATATGGGTCTGACATGGTCTGTGGTATTTGTTCCTTGTGATGTGATATTATTCGATCACTGTGGTGGTAGTATGTGGTCTGGTCATGGTTGGTGGTATTTGTTCCTTGTATGTGATATTATTCGATCACTGTGGTGGTAGTATGTTGGTTCTTTATGTGTATTATTTCCTTGGTATTGTGTATTATTATTGGTCACTTTGTGGTGGTAATATGTGGTATTTGTTCCTTGTAAGTGACATTATTGGTCACTTTGTGGTGGTAGTGTCACGCTGTCTAATGATATGTATACTATGTCAGTAAACTATTAATACAGGAACAACACTCTATACAACAACTAGTATAGCAACATCAGCATGTAAGTATAGAATAGATTTACCTGACACGATATCTGCTGAACTCAGGGTTAATCTTGAGGACTTGATGAGCTGAAACAGGAAAGAGGTGGACCGGGATCTAACCTGACCCTAAACTGGGGTCCTAACTAATCCCTCACCTTGGAGGTACTGATAATGGTTCAGAGGTCCAAGTCTCCAACCTAACCCTGTCTCCTATCAGACCCTGAACCCTGTAATCAGTCCTAAGAAGGATCCTGACTACCACCAAAGGGATATGGGCTGATCTCAGCTAAATACACAGATTAGACATATAAGACAGACAGGATTGCACTCACTTGCATACACACTCAAACACCAAAGGAACATAAATGGTCTGGGAAATAAACTCTAACCAAGTTGAGCTTAGAACAACTAAGGAGCTCACAACTAAAGTCTATACAGATTCATTCCTATCTGTGGTCTGCATGAAGGTTTCACTGGCAACTCCCCAAGCAGACAACCAGGAATTTAAAGGAAACCAATCAACAAACAATCAATTGCAGCCGGGAGAAACTGCACCCAGTCCCAGAACCGAGCACAGACAGAATTAACTCCCTAGCTGCCAAACACAAAGAAACAGCAGCTCAGCTGTGAGAAGTCAAAATGTGCAACCGCGACGATCTTCGTGGCAATGCACACATGACAGTACCCCCCCTTCTACGAGGGGCCTCCGGACCCTCAGGGCCAGGCCTGCCCGGGTGAGTTCTGTGGAAGGTCCGAACCAAACGATCTGCGTTAACATCAGACGCAGGGACCCACGTCCTCTCCTCTGGACCATACCCCTTCCAATGCACCAAGTACTGAAGGGACCGGCGATTCAGACGTGAGTCAATGATCTTTGATACTTGAAATTCCAAGTTACCATTGACCAACACAGGAGGAGGAGGTAGAGGTGACGGTATGACTGGTGCCACATACCTTTTAAGTAATGACTTGTGAAACACATTATGAATTTTAAACGTAGGAGGGAGGTCCAGACGAAATGCCACAGGATTAATTATGGAACTGATCCTGTACGGCCCGATGAATCTGGGACCCAGTTTCCAGGAGGGCACTTTAAGTTTTATATTCCTGGTAGACAACCATACCAGATCGTTCACATTCAGATCTGGACCAGAAACTCTCCTCCTATCAGCCATACGTTTGTAACGGTTCCCCATCGCACTCAGATTATTCAATACACCTCTCCACACAGAAGCAAGTGACGACGAGAAACGCTCCTCCTCAGGAACCCCAGAAGGGCCCCCCCCATTGAAAGTACAAAACTGGGGATGGAAACCATATGCCCCAAAAAACGGGGACTTACCAGTGGACTCGCTCCGCCTGTTGTTAAGAGCGAACTCTGCCAGAGGCAAGAAAGAAGACCAGTCCTCTTGGTTCTCTGAGACAAAACACCGGAGATATGTCTCTAAGCTCTGATTCAGACGCTCTGTCTGACCATTGGTCTGCGGATGAAAAGCCGAGGAAAATGACAATTGCATCCCCCGACGTAAACAAAATGCCCTCCAAAATTTGGACACAAACTGAGACCCCCTATCTGACACCACATCAGAAGGCAACCCATGAAGTCTCACGATCTCCCTAATGAACACCTGCGCCAGAGTTTTAGCATTAGGGAGTGCAGGAAGAGCAACGAAATGTGCCATCTTACTGAACCTGTCAACAACCACCAGTATGACAGTATTCCCTGACGACGGAGGAAGGTCCGTAATGAAGTCCATAGATAAATGAGTCCATGGACACTCCGGAAGTTTCAAGGGTAAAAGGGTCCCAGACGGACGGGTATGAGGGGTTTTAGAGCGAGCACACACCCCACATGACGCGACAAAAGTTATAACATCTTTATTAGCATTAGGCCACCAAAACCGGCGAGAAAGGAGATCTAAAGTAGCCTTACTCCCTGGATGTCCTGCTAGAGCAGAATTATGATGTGCCTCAATAACCTTTTGTCTCAACAGATTTGGGACAAACAGTCTCCCTGGAGGTCCTGCAGGGGCGTCCCCCTGAGCCTCTAACACCTCCTCCTCAAGCTCAGAAAATACAGCCGACACTACCACCCCCTCCTGAAGGATAGGACTCGGGTCATCCGTTTTCCCGGCCCCTGGGAAACTGCGAGACAAGGCATCAGCCTTTACATTCTTAGACCCCGGGCGATAAGTGACGACAAAATTAAACCTGGTAAAAAACAACGACCATCGAGCTTGTCTGGAATTCAGACGCTTAGCGGATTCCAAATACAACAGGTTCTTGTGATCAGTAATAACGGTAACCGGGTGGACTGCCCCCTCCAAAAAGTGACGCCATTCTTCAAAAGCTAACTTAATGGCCAAAAGTTCCCTATTGCCGATATCATAATTCCTTTCGGCGGACGACAATTTCTTAGAAAAGAAAGCGCACGGATGCCATTTACCAGGGGACGGACCCTGGGACAATATAGCACCCACCCCTACGTCAGAAGCATCCACCTCCACAATGAACGGCTGAGATGCATCTGGTTGGATGAGAACGGGTGCCGAAGCAAAACATTTCTTCAAAGAGGAAAAGGCTTGGCAAGCTTTGTCCGACCATTTAGAAAAATCCGTCCCTTTTCTTGTCATGTCAGTGAGAGGTTTGACGACAGATGAGAAATTACAAATAAATTTCCGGTAGTAGTTAGCAAACCCCAGAAAACGCTGCAGAGCCTTAAGATCCCCTGGCTGATCCCATTCAAGCACTGCTCTCACCTTTTCAGGGTCCATACGGAAACCGGAGGCTGACACCAAAAAACCCAAAAACTGAAGTTCCTGTACGGCAAATACACACTTCTCCAGTTTGGCGTATAGTTTATTGTCTCGCAAGATCTGCAACACCTGTCTCACATGCTCCTGGTGAGACACAAGATCTGGCGAGTAAATTAAAATGTCGTCCAAATATACAACCACAAACAGCCCCACAAGGTGACGAAAAATGTCATTAACAAAATGTTGCAATACTGCTGGTGCAGTAGTCAGACCAAAAGGCATGACTAGGTTCTCATAATGTCCCTCCGGCGTGTTAAACGCCGTTTTCCACTCATCCCCCTCTTTTATCCTAATCAGATTATACGCCCCCCTGAGATCCAATTTAGAAAACCATTTGGCGCCAACAATTTGATTGAAGAGATCAGGAATAAGAGGGAGTGGATACGGATCTCGAACAGTAATCCGATTAAGTTCGTGGAAATCCAAGCAAGGGCGTAGGCCTCCATCTTTCTTCTTCACAAAGAAGAACCCCGCGGCTACTGGGGAAGATGAAGGTCTAATATGCCCTTTGGCCAGACTTTCAGAAATATAATCTTTCATAGCCTGCCTCTCAGGACCAGAAAGATTATACAACCTAGCTTTAGGCAACTTAGCATCAGGAAGGAGATTAATAGAGCAGTCATACACGCGATGAGGAGGCAACTCCTGACACCCCTCCTCAGAGAAAACATCCCCAAAATCCTCCAAAAAAGGAGGCAATGTACTAGGCACGACCGCACTGATGACTGTGTTCATGCAGTTGCTTTTGCAAAACTCACCCCATTGGCTTATTTCTCTGGACTGCCAATTAATCACAGGGTTATGTTTAACCAACCAAGGAAGTCCCAACACAATCGGAGTAGGTAGACCCTCCAACACATAACAAGATAATTGTTCCCTATGTATTGCCCCTACCCGAAGGTCAATGTTATGAACCTCATGAACAAAGCTACCTTGGCCGAGAGGCCTGGCGTCAATGGAGAATATAGGGATCGGTTTGACCAATACACTCAGATGCATACCTTGAGCCTGAGCAAACTGAGCGTCAACCAGATTAGCCCCAGAACCACTATCAAGAAGAACAGACAATCTCTCCACTCTCGTACCAACTACCACCTCCACTGGTACAAGGAACTGAGAAGAACTGGCGGATGAAATACATACTCCCAGGTTGTCGTCCACCACACAACCTGGGATTAACAGTTTTCCGGCGACTTTTGGCTCAACAAGGCACGGGATGGACATTCTCCAACAAAATGTCCCTCTTTCCCGCAGAAAAAACATCTTCTAGTCCTGCGGCGTACCGCCAATCCCCTCCTACGAAATGATGTCCCTCCCAACTGCATAGGCTCATCCGAACAGACAAGGGGAACCTCAACATAAGGGACTTTAGTGGTAGGTGGAGAAACAACAGGGAGTGGGGTTACCTCACCCCTCTCCCGAAGCCGTCTATCAGTACGGATAGCTAGGGCCATAGCAGCCTCCAGAGAAGGAGGAGACTCATACTGAGCCAAAACGTCTTTTAATTTATCAGAAAGCCCATGACAAAACTGGCTCCTAAGAGCTGGGTCATTCCACTGAGTATCTGTGGCCCATCTACGAAACTCAGAAGCAAATTCCTCTGCCGGACGATCTCCCTGCTGTATCTTACGTAATTTTGTCTCAGCAAGAGAGACCCGATCTGGGTCATCATATACCAATCCCAGGGCAGTAAAAAATTGATCTACAGACAGTAGAGCCGGGATCCCGAAGGAAGGGAAAATGCCCAGGATTGAGGGTCCCCTTGCAGAAGTGAGATAACAATTCCCACTCTCTGCTCATCACTCCCTGATGATCGAGGCCGAAGCCGAAAATACAATTTACATGCCTCCCGGAAGGTGAAAAATTTGTCTCGCCCACCAGTGAACCTGTCCGGGAGAGCTACTTTAGGTTCAACTCTGGTTTGCTCCAGGGGAGACAAAACTTTGGACTTAATGTCCGTCAGCTCCATGGATAATCCCTGCAACTGCAGAGCCAGCTGGGTTACTGGATCCATGGTAACTGGAGATAATTTTTATGGCCAGTGAAAATGTCACGCTGTCTAATGATATGTATACTATGTCAGTAAACTATTAATACAGGAACAACACTCTATACAACAACTAGTATAGCAACATCAGCATGTAAGTATAGAATAGATTTACCTGACACGATATCTGCTGAACTCAGGGTTAATCTTGAGGACTTGATGAGCTGAAACAGGAAAGAGGTGGACCGGGATCTAACCTGACCCTAAACTGGGGTCCTAACTAATCCCTCACCTTGGAGGTACTGATAATGGTTCAGAGGTCCAAGTCTCCAACCTAACCCTGTCTCCTATCAGACCCTGAACCCTGTAATCAGTCCTAAGAAGGATCCTGACTACCACCAAAGGGATATGGGCTGATCTCAGCTAAATACACAGATTAGACATATAAGACAGACAGGATTGCACTCACTTGCATACACACTCAAACACCAAAGGAACATAAATGGTCTGGGAAATAAACTCTAACCAAGTTGAGCTTAGAACAACTAAGGAGCTCACAACTAAAGTCTATACAGATTCATTCCTATCTGTGGTCTGCATGAAGGTTTCACTGGCAACTCCCCAAGCAGACAACCAGGAATTTAAAGGAAACCAATCAACAAACAATCAATTGCAGCCGGGAGAAACTGCACCCAGTCCCAGAACCGAGCACAGACAGAATTAACTCCCTAGCTGCCAAACACAAAGAAACAGCAGCTCAGCTGTGAGAAGTCAAAATGTGCAACCGCGACGATCTTCGTGGCAATGCACACATGACAGGTAGTATGTGGTCTGGTCATGGTGTGGTGGTATTTGTTCCTTGTTTGTGATATTATTCTATCACTGTGGTGGTAGTATGTGGTCTGGTGGTATTTGTTCCTTGTATGTGATATTATTGGTCACTTTGTGGTGGTAATATGTGGTCTGGTGCTATTTGTTCCTTGTATGTGATATTATTCGATCACTATGGTGGTAATATGTGGTCTGGACATGGTGTGGTGGTATTTGTTCCTTGTATGTGATATTATTGGTCACTTTGTGGTGGTAGTATGTGGTATTTGTCCCTTGTATGTGATATTATTCGATCACTGAGGTGGTAATATGTGGTATTTGTTCCTTGTAAGTGATATTATTGGTCACTTTGTGGTGGTAGTATGTGGTCTGGACATGGTGTGGTGGTATTTGTTCCTTGTATGTGATATTATTCGATCACTGTGATGGTAGTATGTGGTCTGGACATGGTCTGGTGGTATTTGTTCCTTGTATGTGATATTATTCGATCACTGTGGTGGTAGTATGTGGTCTGGACATGGTGTGGCGGTATTTGTTCCTTGTATGTGATATTATTCGATCACTGTGATGGTAGTATGTGGTCTGGACATGGTGTGGTGGTATTTGTTCCTTGTATGTGATATTATTCGATCACTGTGGTGGTAGTATGTGGTCTGGACATGGTGTGGTGGTATTTGTTCCTTGTATGTTATATTATTGGTCACTTTGTGGTGGTAGTATGTGGTATTTGTCCCTTGTATGTGATATTATTCGATCACTGAGGTGGTAATATGTGGTATTTGTTCCTTGTAAGTGATATTATTGGTCACTTTGTGGTGGTAGTATGTGGTCTGGACATGGTGTGGTGGTATTTGTTCCTTGTATGTGATATTATTCGATCACTGTGATGGTAGTATGTGGTCTGGACATGGTCTGGTGGTATTTGTTCCTTGTATGTGATATTATTTGATCACTGTGGTGGTAGTATGTGGTCTGGACATGGTGTGGCGGTATTTGTTCCTTGTATGTGATATTATTCGATCACTGTGATGGTAGTATGTGGTCTGGACATGGTGTGGTGGTATTTGTTCCTTGTATGTGATATTATTCGATCACTGTGGTGGTAGTATGTGGTCTGGACATGGTGTGGTGGTATTTGTTCCTTGTATGTGATATTATTGGTCATTTTAAAAATTGAAAAATAAATAAGAATATACCTAAATTGTATTGGATATTGTAACAAATATTTAATAGGTTACAGTAGAGTAGAGCGCGACCAAAAGTGTCTACCGTGTTATGGTGGCGGCTTAAAAAATCTTTTGGCCAAAACAAATGCTGTCGGCTGTATGTGTGATCTGGTGATGGGAACTGTTAATGTGTGATTGGTGAGAAGTGGCGTTTTTCCAAGAGAGCGGTGGGACTGTGGACAGTTCAAGGGGGTGGAGCCTGGGCGGAGTCTCAAGGGGGCCCCCGAAACTTTTGCCAGTATGGGGCCCCGAAATTCCTAGTGGCAGCCCTGAAAGGTGGTGACATAAATCCATCTGTAATGTCACTGAGTGAATTTGGAGTGAGGCTATGTGCCCACATTCAGGATTCTTTGTAGAATTTTCCTGAGCAAAACCGGACTTTTTCCCAAGAAATCTGGACGCATTTATTTCGCGTTTTTTTTTTGCGGATTTTTCTAGTTTTTTTCAGGAGCTTCTGAACTCAATAATATAGTGGTAAATCTGCAGATTTTCAGCAAAATTAATGAACATGCTGCATTTTTTTCCACGATGCGTTTTTTTTTGCAGAAAAAAATGCAGCATGTGCACAAAAAATTGCGGAATGCATTCTAATAGGTTGCTTAATGCGGCGTTTTTGCAGCGGAAAACTGCTGCAATAACACTAAAAAAACGCGAAAATGTGCACACAGCCTATGGGTGTTTACATTTTAAATCCAAAAGGTTTCTTTGCGATGTAGTTGTCCAGTGCGATACTGACCCTGTGGGGGAATCTCCTCTGTGGGAATATTCTCAGTTGTGTGTAATCTTTCTTGTGTTTGATGGTGCAGTGGCATGAAAGCCCATGTTTCATAAAACCCCACTGAATATTGGAGCGGTGTGAGCTCAGCAGGGGCGCACCTATAATGAGGCAAGTTGAGCCTGTTGCCTCAGGCGGCAGTCAGCTGCTGTGCGCAGAGGGTGGAAACATCACTGCACTGCTCTCCTGTACTAGCTCCAGCCTGCGGGCAGCATAGGAGACTGTAGCAGCAGCGTCACAGTTATCAGACATTGGGAGGCGGGCTAAATGGAGGGGGTGGAGCCAGTTGGAACCATGGTGACAGAGACAGCAGAAGAAAGAGCGGCAAAGAGTATGTAAAGTTTATTACTGTTAACTTCGTTTGTTCTCCTATCAGCTTCCCTTCCTCAGTGCGATCAATTACAGTGGAGTGCCTCCTAGCCAGTGTATGGAAATGAAGAATGATATGTCCCCTACCTAGGCCCATATTCCTTACCACCCCTCTGTGCTGATCTCTAGTACTGTAAAGATCTCTCCCTGCCTCCCTGGAGTGCAGAGTGACATCATCACAGAGCAGAGTGACATCATCACAGAGCAGAGTGACGTCATCGCAGAGCAGAGTGACGTCATTGCAGAGCAGTGCAGAGTGACATCATCACAGAACAGAGTGACGTAATCACAGAGCAGAGTGACGTCATCGCAGAGCAGAGTGACGTCATTGCAGAGCAGAGTGACGTCATTGCAGAGCAGAGTGACGTCATTGCAGAGCAGAGTGACGTCATTGCAGAGCAGAGTGACGTCATCGCAGAGCGAGTGAGTCATGAGCAGAGTGAGTCATCGCAGAGCAGTGAGTCATCGACAGTGACGTCATGGCAGAGCAGAGTGACGTCATCGCAGTGCAGAGCAGAGTGACGTCATCGCAGAGCAGAGTGATATCACAGAGCAGAGTGACGTCATTGCAGAGCAGATGTGATGTCATCACAGAACAGAGTGATGTCATCGCAGAGCAGAGTGACGTCATCGCAGAGCAGAGTGACGTCATCAGCAGGCGTCTCGCAGAGCAGAGTGACGTCATCGCAGAGCAGAGTGATATCACAGAGCAGAGTGACGTCATCGCAGAGCAGTGCAGAGTGACGTCATCGCAGTGCAGAGTGACGTCATCGCAGTGCAGAGTGATGTCATCGCAGAGCAGAGTGATATCACAGAGCAGAGTGACATCATCACAGAGCAGTGCAGAGTGACGTCATCGCAGTGCACAGTGATGTCATCGCAGAGCAGAGCAGAGTGACGTCATCGCAGAGCAGAGTGACGTCATCACAGAACAGAGTGACATCATCACAGAGCAGAGTGACGTCATTGCAGAGCAGTGCAGAGTGACATCATCACAGAACAGAGTGACGTCATTGCAGAGCAGTGCAGAGTGACATCATCACAGAACAGAGTGACGTCATTGCAGAGCAGAGTGACGTCATCGCAGTGCGAGAGCAGAGTGACGTCATCGCAGTGCAGAGCAGAGTGACGTCATCGCAGTGCAGAGCAGAGTGACGTCATCGCAGTGCAGAGCAGAGTGACGTCATCGCAGTGCAGAGCAGAGTGACGTCATCGCAGAGCAGAGTGATGTCATCGCAGAGCAGAGTGATGTCATCGCAGAGCAGAGTGACGTCATCGCAGTGCAGAGCAGAGTGACGTCATCGCAGTGCAGGCAGAGTGACGTCATCGCAGAGCAGAGTGACGTCATCGCAGAGCAGAGTGATGTCATCGCAGAGCAGAGTGACGTCATCGCAGAGCAGAGTGATATCACAGAGCAGAGTGACATCATCACAGAGCAGTGCAGAGTGGACGTCATCGCAGTGCAGAGTGATGTCATCGCAGTGCAGAGTGATGTCATCGCAGAGCAGTGCAGAGTGACATCATCGCAGAGCAGAGTGACGTCATCGCAGAGCAGTGCAGAGTGTCATCATCACTGAGCAGGCTTCAGAGAAGTGTGGAAATCCCCCTGTGGGGCAGTTATATAGTCTGTCAGGTAATGTGAGAGTGATAGCACCTCTTCTCCATTACTGTGTCCCCGTCATAGCATTTCTCCATTCATCTGTCTCCAACACAATGCTGCTTTATTACTGTCCCCATCACAGCTCTTCTCCATTATTCTGACCCATCATAGCTGTGTCCCATGAGAGTTACCCCATCATAGCTGTGTCCATGAGAGTTACCCCCATCATAACTGTGTCTCATGAGAGTTACCCCATCATAGCTGTGTCTCATGAGAGTTACCCCATCATAGCTGTGTCCCATGAGAGTTATCCCCATCATAGCTGTGTCTCATGAGAGTTATCCCCATCATAGCTGTGTCCCATGAGAGTTACCCCATCATAGCTGTGTCTCATGAGAGTTATCCCCATCATAGCTGTGTCTCCCTGAGAGTTACCCCATCATAGCTGTGTCTCATGAGAGTTATCCCCATCATAGCTGTGTCCATGAGAGTTACCCCATCATAGCTGTGTCTCATGAGAGTTATCCCCATCATAGCTGTGTCCCATGAGAGTTACTCCATCATAGCTGTGTCTCATGAGAGTTACCCCCATCATAGCTGTGTCCCATGAGAGTTCATCTGCTGTGCAGAGTACCCCATCATAGCTGTGTCTCATGAGAGTTATCCCCATCATAGCTGTGTCCCATGAGAGTTACCCCCATCATAGCTGTGTCTCATGAGAGTTACCCCCATCATAGCTGTGTCCCATGAGAGTTATCCCATCATAGCTGTGTCCATGAGAGTTACCCCCATCATAGCTGTGTCTCATGAGAGTTATCCCCATCATAGCTGTGTCCCATGAGAGTTACCCCCATCATAGCTGTGTCTCATGAGAGTTACCCATCATAGCTGTGTCCCATGAGAGTTATCCCCATCATAGCTGTGTCTCATGAGAGTTATCCCCATCATAGCTGTGTCTCATGAGAGTTATCCCATCATAGCTGTGTCTCATGAGAGTTATCCATCATAGCTGTGTCCATGAGAGTTACCCCATCATAGCTGTGTCCCATGAGAGTTACCCCCATCATAGCTGTGTCTCATGAGAGTTATCCCATCATAGCTGTGTCCCATGAGTTACCCCCATCATAGCTGTGTCTCATGAGAGTTACCCCCATCATAGCTGTGTCTCATGAGAGTTACCCCATCATAGCTGTGTCCCATGAGAGTTACCCCCCTCATAGCTGTGTCTCATGAGAGTTACCCCCATCATAGTGTGTAGCCCTGGTGTTAGGCACACGCAGTACCCTGGAGAGTGTGTGGCGAGACAGCAGTTTAATGCTAAATATTCATTCACTCAACATATACTAGACACACCCTTAGGGTAGTGGAGTTTACTCTTGCGGCAGTGGTCAAGGTGGTATGTGTTGGAGTGATTTAGGGAGTCTAGTTCCTGTCTTCGGACAGAGAAGACGTCTGGAGTTCAGTTCCTGACTTCAGAGAGAGAAGACGTCTGGAGGGAGGAAGCAGTCCAGATTGCTCTATCATCAGCTTGGAAAGTGGAGTCTAGTATAGGTGCTTTAATTCACCTTAGCCTAGTCAGAGCTGTACCTCATCAGCATACACTGGAAGGAAAGAAGAAGTTTAGTACAGAAAGTCTTCAGCATCCTGTCTAAAGGACGGTATCAGGTTCAGAGACGTGCTCCTGCCTATTGATAACTGAGCATCTGTAGCTAACTTTGAAGTGAAGGAAAAGAAAGAAGTGACTGCTCGACCCTTGGCTAGTGTGAGTGCTTATGTTACCAGCGTGGACAAGGCGAAAGGCACAGTGGTTTATTGGAATAGTGCTTACGGATTGCAGAAGTCCTGCACATTGCACCCGGTCACTGGGGACCGAAGGGTCACTACTGTTTCAAGCATAGTGGTAAGAAAACCAGGAATTTACCGGACCCTAGGTCGCGGCAAACAAGCCCCTTATAGTCAGTACGTAACTGGGGTCAGGGGAAGTGAAGACTTTGAGTCAGTGCACGACAAGATAAGAATTCAGCTTCTTCGCAGGAAGGCTCCTAACACAAAGCTGACTGGGCGGTACAGCTATAGATTAGCTGGAGATTTTGAGGGAACTACGCTTCAGGCTGGTTGTACTCGTTGTATTGGAAGTAAAGGAGGCCCCTAACTTGTCCAGCTGCTGTCTCAAGATACACTCTCCTTGGATCAGCCTCCCTGGGACCTGCCTGAACATCTTACAAGTAAAGGTATGGAAAGACGCTGACCGTGTGAGACTGTGTTCTTTATCTGCACCCGACTTCACAAATCCCATAGACTTTGAGGGACCAGTCCCACCTGTAGGGGACCCGACATCTAGCTGCCTCACCATCCCCTCAGAGATCTACAGCAGCGCTGGTACTAATTACCAGAATACTACAGGTGGCGTCACGAACTGTATATAAACCTATCCCCTGTAAATATATCCCCAACATACGCCAGACCGCCCGGGCCACAGACCGAGCCACAGCTACCTGTGACAAACCCCATAGACTTCCATGGGCTCGGCTCTGAGTACCCCATTGCCCTGGTAATCCACAATTGTGGTGGCGGGTCGACACAACTTTGGCGTCACGAACAGGATGCGAAACTCGCAGAATTGCGAGCCCTGTGTGCCTAAGGAATTGTTTTTGTGAAAAAGGACTGTTTGCACTTTTGGCGCCAAAATCGCCATTTTTGTCGCCATATTCGCGCCCTCAGGCGCTGGAGAAGAAGGTGGGCGTACCTTCGTGGGCGTCTACCCCCCTGTGGCGCGAAGAAAATGCCTGCCCTCTCAAAGTGCTATTACAACATGCGATCCTGCCCTACAGCAAAGGAGGTCCGCCTCCTCTTCACCTTCCCTGCGAGGAGGAGGAGACGCAAACCCCACCTCCACGGAAGAGACCGGATGTCTCCGCAGAAAGAAGAAAGAATCTTCTGGAACATCATGGAGGCAGGACGTGTGCAGCCGAGCGGGGAAGCGGAGGAAGGCAGGCCCCGTGCCCCAGCCAAGCTGCCACCATCACAGGAGTCTTCTGTGATCCTGCACCTGCAACAGGCGTTGCTAGAGATAAGAGAAGAAAATGCACGCCTGAAGAAGATGGTCCAGCACCAAACTGGACTGGAGGAGATTGAGAGACGCCGATGTAACCTGATGCAGTGGCGACTGTGGAACACAGCGTCCTCTCCCCTCAACGACCCCCCACGATTCCAGATACCGAAGAGTCTGCTGCCCAAGGCGAAGGAGCAACCGGAGGCTGCCCCCGAAAGTACCGATCCCGATCCCACCGGTGAAGCGGTGGAAGCGAAGGAGGTTGAGGAGGTACAGCCAATCCCGGAACGCCCGCCCGGCCAAGAGGCCGCAGCAGATGATCGGTCCCCGGCAGGGACACCGGAGGGGTCCTGTCCGTCACTACCAGATGTGGACTGGGACGAAATGGCGCGCCTGGATGACGTCGCCTATACCGCCCAGTGGGAACAGGAATGGCAGAGTCGTGAGGAGAAGAAGAAACGCCAGCAGGAGGAAGAGCGGGAAACTCAGCGGAACCGTCAGCGACAATATGCCGAGCTGATCGCGGACAAAGAGAGTGTCCGGAGAGATAAAGGTACCCTGAGGGAACCGCGGCGGCAGGGGTGTGTGACTGAGTTCCAGCTCCGGAAGGGCTGGGGCTTTATCCGTGAACCGGGCCTCTACCCAGCGGTCTTTGTCAGCAGGCGTGACGTAGAATCCCACCTGCCGCAAGGCCATCCCGGGAGGGACTTAGCAAATGGAGATATCGTCACATATACGCGGCACTGGGGAATGAAGGGATGGTATGCCCTTAACGTCACCATCGTCCGTGACCCCGTCCCAGACGCAGGTACCGTCACCATTACCGCAGCGTCCCCGTCTCCAGCTCAAGCAGTAACCGGCCGTGCCCCAGCATCGCCCCCTGCAAATTCATCGCAACAAGCGACCCAGATTTCATCGCAAAAGAAAGTTATATCTTCATCGCAACATGCGACCCAGTCTCAATCGCAATCCCTGACGCGGTCCATATCGCTAACTGTGATTGAAACGCAATCGGTGTCACGTGAAGAAAATGTACCCGTTGCGCCCCTAGAGGTTCGCACCAGAACTGTGGCGACCCAGACCCTAATCGCAGCGCATGATTTGCTAGTCCTGGGATCTAGGGCCCATTGCATTGTTCCAGCCCCCGGGGTGGAAAGTGTATTGGAAAGTGTATTTGCAGAGAATGAATAAATAAGTAAAGTAGAATTGGTGGGATCCATATCGGGTCTACCAAAAGTAAAAAAAAAAAAAGTTTGAAATGTTTTATAAAGTTTTGCACAAAATTATATAGTGAATATATATATTTCTACTGTAGAATGCCCGGCTGGGTAAATGATAAACAGTAACCAGAAAAGTTGCACTTTCGTATTATGTGATATTATATAATATGTCTTTGGTTTTACATTGGACTTGGAGGTTGAGGACTATGCTAACCCAGAACTTACTTGTAAATAGTTGCGCTTCGGTGCCTTATCTTGGTTTTACATAAACCAGTACAACTACCTCTGAAAACAAAACCCGTGTGGTGTGGCACTGAGTGAGGTCTGCAATTGGATGTCCTGCAGCCCACCCAGGACCCACGTTGAAGGTTTGGTGCGGGTCCTTCACAAGTATATTGTATATTTATTGAATGCTATTTAATATTTGTATTTTTCTATAATGTTTGCAACGTTCAAGATTTCCTCACCTCCCGGATGGGACGAACCAATGTTAATTGTTTAATGTTTTCATGCATAAACAAAACTGTCTCTTTTGTATTTTACAGCCCGGGAGTGCTGTCTTTTACCATGGGGGAATGTGTAGCCCTGGTGTTAGGCACACGCAGTACCCTGGAGAGTGTGTGGCGAGACAGCAGTTTAATGCTAAATATTCATTCACTCAACATATACTAGACACACCCTTAGGGTAGTGGAGTTTACTCTTGAGGGAGTGGTCAAGGTGGTATGTGTTGGAGTGATTTAGGGAGTCTAGTTCCTGTCTTCGGACAGAGAAGACGTCTGGAGTTCAGTTCCTGACTTCAGAGAGAGAAGACGTCTGGAGGGAGGAAGCAGTCCAGATTGCTCTATCATCAGCTTGGAAAGTGGAGTCTAGTATAGGTGCTTTAATTCACCTTAGCCTAGTCAGAGCTGTATCACCTCCTCAGCATACACTGGAAGGAAAGAAGAAGTTTAGTGCAGAAAGTCTTCAGCATCCTGTCTAAAGGACGGTTTAAGGTTCAGAGACGTGCTCCTGCCTATTGATAACTGAGCATCTGTAGCTAACTTTGAAGTGAAGGAAAAGAAAGAAGTGACTGCTCGACCCTTGGCTAGTGTGAGTGCTTATGTTACCAGCGTGGACAAGGCGAAAGGCACAGTGGTTTATTGGAATAGTGCTTACGGATTGCAGAAGTCCTGCACATTGCACCCGGTCACTGGGGACCGAAGGGTCACTACTGTTTCAAGCAGAGTGATAAGAAAACCAGGAATTTACCGGACCTTAGGTCGCGGCAAACAAGCCCCATATAGTCAGTACGTAACTGGGGTCAGGGAAGTGAAGACTTTGAGTCAGTGCACGACAAGATAAGAATTCAGCTTCTTCGCAGGAAGGCTCCTAACACAAAGCTGACTGGGCGGTACAGCTATAGATTAGCTGGAGATTTTGAGGGAACTACGCTTCAGGCTGGTTGTACTCGTTGTATTGGAAGTAAAGGAGGCCCCTAACTTGTCCAGCTGCTGTCTCAAGATACACTCTCCTTGGATCAGCCTCCCTGGGACCTGCCTGAACATCTTACAAGTAAAGGTATGGAAAGACGCTGACCGTGTGAGACTGTGTTCTTTATCTGCACCCGACTTCACAAATCCCATAGACTTTGAGGGACCAGTCCCACCTGTAGGGGACCCGACATCTAGCTGCCTCACCATCCCCTCAGAGATCTACAGCAGCGCTGGTACTAATTACCAGAATACTACAGGTGGCGTCACGAACTGTATATAAACCTATCCCCTGTAAATATATCCCCAACATACGCCAGACCGCCCGGGCCACAGACCGAGCCACAGCTACCTGTGACAAACCCCATAGACTTCCATGGGCTCGGCTCTGAGTACCCCATTGCCCTGGTAATCCACAATTGTGGTGGCGGGTCGACACAATAGCTGTGTCTCATGAGAGTTACCCCATCATAGCTGTGTCTCATGAGAGTTACCCCATCATAGCTGTGTCTCATGAGAGTTACCCCCATCATAGCTGTGTCCCATGAGAGTTACCCCATCATAGCTGTGTCTCATGAGAGTTACCCCATCATAGCTGTGTCCCATGAGAGTTACCCCATCATAGCTGTGTCTCATGCGAGTTATCCCCATCATAGCTGTGTCCCATGAGAGTTACCCCCATCATAGCTGTGTCTCATGAGAGTTATCCCATCATAGCTGTGTCCCATGAGAGTTATCCCCATCATAGCTGTGTCCCATGAGAGTTATCCCCATCATAGCTGTGTCTATGAGAGTTATCCCCATCATAGCTTGTCTCATGAGAGTTACCCCATCATAGCTGTGTCTCATGAGAGTTACCCCATCATAGCTGTGTCTCACGAGAGTTATCCCATCATAGCTGTGTCCATGAGAGTTATCCCCATCATAGCTGTGTCCATGAGAGTTACCCCATCATAGCTGTGTCTCATGAGAGTTATCCCATCATAGCTGTGTCTCATAGAGTTATCCCATCATAGCTGTGTCTCATGAGAGTTATCCCCATCATAGCTGTGTCTCATGAGAGTTACCCATCATAGCTGTGTCTCATGAGAGTTACCCATCATAGCTGTGTCTCATGAGAGTTACCCCATCATAGCTGTGTCTCATGAGTTATCCCATCATAGCTGTGTCTCATGAGAGTTACCCATCATAGCTGTGTCATGAGAGTTATCACCCATTTATAGCTGTGTCTCAGGAGTTATCCCATCATAGCTGTGTCTCAGAGAGTTACCCCATCATAGCTGTGTCTCATGAGAGTTATCCCCATCATAGCTGTGTCTCATGAGAGTTATCCCATCATAGCTGTGTCCATGAGAGTTATCCCATCATAGCTGTGTCTCATGGCATATATCCCATCATAGCTGTGTCTCATGAGAGTTATCCCATCATAGCTGGTCTCATGAGAGTTATCCCATCATAGCTGTGTCTCATGAGAGTTACCCATCATAGCTGTGTCTCTGAGAGTTACCCCATCATAGCTGTGTCTCATGAGAGTTACCCCATCATAGCTGTTGTCTCATAGCGTTATACCCCATCATAGCTGTGTCTCATGAGAGTTACCCATCATAGCTGTGTCTCATGAGTTATCCCATCATAGCTGTGTCTCATGAGAGTTATCCCATCATAGCTGTGTCTCAGGAGTTACCCCATCATAGCTGTGTCTCATGAGAGTTACCCATCATAGCTGTGTCCATGAGAGTTATCCCATCATAGCTGTGTCCATGAGAGTTACCCATCATAGCTGTGTCTCATGAGAGTTACCCCATCATAGCTGTGTCTCATGAGAGTTATCCCATCATAGCTGTGTCTCATGAGAGTTATCCCATCATAGCTGTGTCTCATGAGAGTTATCCCATCATAGCTGTGTCTCATGGGCAAGAGTTACCCATATAGCTGTGTCTCATGAGAGTTATCCCATCATAGCTGTGTCCATGAGAGTTACCCATCATAGCTGTGTCTCATGAGAGTTATCCCCATCATAGCTGTGTCCATGAGAGTTATCCCATCATAGCTGTGTCCATGAGAGTTATCCCATCATAGCTGTGTCTCATGAGAGTTATCCCCATCATAGCTGTGTCTCATGAGAGTTATCCCATCATAGCTGTGTCTCATGAGAGTTACCCATCATAGCTGTGTCTCATGAGTTATCCCATCATGCTGTGTCTCATGAGAGTTATCCCATCATAGCTGTGTCTCATGAGAGTTATCCCATCATAGCTGTGTCTCATGAGAGTTACCCCCATCATAGCTGTTGTCTCACGAGAGGGTTACCCATCATAGCTGTGTCTCATGAGAGTTATCCCCATCATAGCTGTGTCTCATGAGAGTTATCCCATCATAGCTGTGTCTCATGAGAGTTACCCATCATAGCTGTGTCTCATGAGAGTTACCCCCATATAGCTGTGTCTCATGAGATTATCCATCATAGCTGTGTCCATGAGAGTTATCCCATCATAGCTGTGTCTCATGAGAGTTACCCATCATAGCTGTGTCTCATGAGAGTTATCCCATCATGGCTGCGGCTCTGGAGTTACCCCATCATAGCTGTCCCTGGATAATCCACATAGTGTGTCAGAGGTACCACACAATAGCTGTGTCTCATGAGAGTTACCCATCATAGCTGTGTCTCATGAGAGTTATCCCCATCATAGCTGTGTCTCATGAGAGTTACCCCCATCATAGCTGTGTCCCATGAGAGTTACCCCATCATAGCTGTGTCTCATGAGAGTTACCCCATCATAGCTGTGTCCCATGAGAGTTACCCCATCATAGCTGTGTCTCATGAGAGTTATCCCCATCATAGCTGTGTCCATGAGAGTTACCCCATCATAGCTGTGTCTCATGAGAGTTATCCCATCATAGCTGTGTCCCATGAGAGTTATCCCCATCATAGCTGTGTCTCATGAGAGTTCATCATACTCCATTCTATAGCTGTGTCTCATGAGAGTTATCCCCATCATAGCTGTGTCTCATGAGAGTTACCCCATCATAGCTGTGTCTCATGAGAGTTATCCCCATCATAGCTGTGTCTCATCGAGAGTTATCCCCATCATAGCTGTGTCCATGAGAGTTATCCCCATCATAGCTGTCCTAGGTTACCCATCATAGCGTGTCATGAGTTATCCCATCATAGCTGTGTCTCATGAGAGTTATCCCCATCATAGCTGTGTCTCATGAGAGTTATCCCCATACCATAGTCTGTGTCTCATGAGAGTTATCCCCATCATAGCTGTGTCTCATGAGAGTTATCCCCATCATAGCTGTGTCTCATGAGAGTTACCCCATCATAGCTGTGTCCCATGAGAGTTATCCCCATCATAGCTGTGTCTCATGAGAGTTATCCCCATCATAGCTGTGTCTCATGAGAGTTATCCCATCATAGCTGTGTCTCATGAGAGTTACCCCATCATAGCTGTGTCTCATGAGAGTTACCCCATCATAGCTGTGTCTCATGAGAGTTATCCCATCATAGCTGTGTCTCATGAGAGTTATCCCCATCATAGCTGTGTCTCATAGAGTTATCCCCATCATAGCTGTGTCTCATGAGAGTTATCCCATCATAGCTGTGTCTCATGAGAGTTACCCCATCATAGCTGTGTCTCATGAGAGTTATCCCCATCATAGCTGTGTCTCATGAGATTATCCCATCATAGCTGTGTCTCATGAGAGTTACCCCATCATAGCTGTGTCTCATGAGAGTTACCCCATCATAGCTGTGTCTCATGAGAGTTACCCCATCATAGCTGTGTCTCATGAGAGTTACCCCATCATAGCTGTGTCTCATGAGAGTTATCCCCATCATAGCTGTGTCTCATGAGAGTTATCCCATCATAGCTGTGTCTCATGAGTTACCCCATCATAGCTGTGTCTCATGAGAGTTATCCCCATCATAGCTGTGTCTCATGAGAGTTATCCCATCATAGCTGTGTCTCATGAGAGTTATCCCCATCATAGCTGTGTCTCATGAGAGTTACCCCATCATAGCTGTGTCCTCATGAGAGTTATCCCATCATAGCTGTGTCTCATGAGAGTTACCCCATCATAGCTGTGTCTCATGGAGTTATCCCCATCATAGCTGTGTCTCATGAGAGTTACCCCATCATAGCTGTGTCTCATGAGAGTTACCCATCATAGCTGTGTCTCATGAGAGTTATCCCCATCATAGCTGTGTCTCATGAGAGTTATCCCCATCATAGCTGTGTCTCATGAGAGTTACCCCATCATAGCTGTGTCCTCATGAGAGTTATCCCCATCATAGCTGTGTCCATGAGAGTTATCCCCATCATAGCTGTGTCTCATGAGAGTTACCCCATCATAGCTGTGTCTCATGAGAGTTATCCCCATCATAGCTGTGTCTCATGAGAGTTATCCCCATCATAGCTGTGTCTCATGAGTTATCCCATCATAGCTGTGTCTCATGAGAGTTATCCCCATCATAGCTGTGTCTCATGAGAGTTATCCCATCATAGCTGTGTCTCATGAGAGTTACCCCATCATAGCTGTGTCTCATGAGAGTTATCCCCATCATAGCTGTGTCTCATGAGAGTTATCCCCATCATAGCTGTGTCTCATGAGAGTTACCCCATCATAGCTGTGTCTCATGAGAGTTATCCCCATCATAGCTGTGTCTCATGAGAGTTACCCCATCATAGCTGTGTCTCATGAGAGTTACCCCATCATAGCTGTGTCTCCATGAGAGTTATCCCCATCATAGCTGTGTCCATGAGAGTTACCCCATCATAGCTGTGTCTCATGAGAGTTATCCCCATCATAGCTGTGTCCATGAGAGTTACCCCATCATAGCTGTGTCCATGAGAGTTATCCCATCATAGCTGTGTCTCATGAGAGTATCCCCATCATAGCTGTGTCTCATGAGAGTTATCCCATCATAGCTGTGTCTCATGAGAGTTATCCCATCATAGCTGTGTCTCATGAGAGTTACCCCATCATAGCTGTGTCTCATGAGAGTTATCCCATCATAGCTGTGTCTCATGAGAGTTACCCCATCATAGCTGTGTCTCATGAGAGTTATCCCCATCATAGCTGTGTCTCATGAGAGTTACCCCATCATAGCTGTGTCTCATGAGAGTTACCCCATCATAGCTGTGTCTCATGAGAGTTATCCCATCATAGCTGTGTCTCATGAGAGTTATCCCCATCATAGCTGTGTCTCATGAGAGTTATCCCCATCATAGCTGTGTCTCATGAGAGTTATCCCCATCATAGCTGTGTCTCATGAGAGTTATCCCCATCATAGCTGTGTCTCATGAGAGTTACCCCATCATAGCTGTGTCTCATGAGAGTTATCCCATCATAGCTGTGTCTCATGAGAGTTATCCCCATCATAGCTGTGTCTCATGAGAGTTATCCCATCATAGCTGTGTCCTCATGAGAGTTATCCCCCATCATAGCTGTGTCTCATGAGAGTTACCCCATCATAGCTGTGTCTCATGAGAGTTATCCCCATCATAGCTGTGTCTCATGAGAGTTACCCCATCATAGCTGTGTCTCATGAGAGTTATCCCCATCATAGCTGTGTCCATGAGAGTTATTACCCCATCATAGCTGTGTCTCATGAGAGTTACCCATCATAGCTGTGTCTCATGAGAGTTACCCCATCATAGCTGTGTCCTCATGAGAGTTATCCCATCATAGCTGTGTCTCCATGAGAGTTACCCCATCATAGCTGTGTCTCATGAGAGTTATCCCCATCATAGCTGTGTCTCATGAGAGTTACCCATCATAGCTGTGTCTCATGAGAGTTATCCCCATCATAGCTGTGTCTCATGAGAGTTATCCCCATCATAGCTGTGTCTCATGAGAGTTACCCCATCATAGCTGTGTCTCATGAGAGTTACCCCATCATAGCTGTGTCTCATGAGAGTTACCCCATCATAGCTGTGTCTCATGAAGTATCCATCAAGTATCCAAGAGTACCCATCATAGCTGTGTCTCATGAGAGTTATCCCCATCATAGCTGTGTCTCATGAGAGTTATCCCCATCATAGCTGTGTCTCATGAGAGTTAACCCCATCATAGCTGTGTCTCATGAGAGTTATCCCCATCATAGCTGTGTCTCATGAGAGTTACCCCATCATAGCTGTGTCTCATGAGAGTTACCCCATCATAGCTGTGTCTCATGAGAGTTACCCCATCATAGCTGTGTCTCATGAGAGTTACCCCATCATAGCTGTGTCCATGAGAGTTACCCCATCATAGCTGTGTCTCATGAGAGTTATCCCCATCATAGCTGTGTCCCATGAGAGTTACCCATCATAGCTGTGTCCCATGAGAGTTATCCCCATCATAGCTGTGTCCCATGAGAGTTACCCCATCATAGCTGTGTCTCATGAGAGTTATCCCCATCATAGCTGTGTCCCATGAGAGTTATCCCATCATAGCTGTGTCCATGAGAGTTATCCCATCATAGCTGTGTCCATGAGAGTTATCCCATCATAGCTGTGTCCATGAGAGTTATCCCCATCATAGCTGTGTCTCATGAGAGTTATCCCATCATAGCTGTGTCCCATGAGAGTTACCCATCATAGCTGTGTCCATGAGAGTTATCCCCATCATAGCTGTGTCTCATGAGAGTTATCCCATCATAGCTGTGTCTCATGAGAGTTATCCCATCATAGCTGTGTCTCATGAGAGTTACCCCATCATAGCTGTGTCTCATGAGAGTTACCCATCATAGCTGTGTCTCATGAGAGTTATCCCCATCATAGCTGTGTCCCATGAGAGTTACCCCATCATAGCTGTGTCCTCATGAGAGTTATCCCATCATAGCTGTGTCCCATGAGAGTTACCCCCATCATAGCTGTGTCTCATGAGAGTTATCCCATCATAGCTGTGTCTCATGAGAGTTATCCCCATCATAGCTGTGTCTCATGAAGATATTTCCCCATCATAGCTGTGTCTCATGAGAGTTATCCCATCATAGCTGTGTCTCATGAGAGTTACCCATCATAGCTGTGTCTCATGAGAGTTATCCCATCATAGCTGTGTCTCATGAGAGTTATCCCCATCATAGCTGTTCTCATGAGAGTTATCCCCATCATAGCTGTGTCCCATGAGAGTTATCCCATCATAGCTGTGTCTCATGAGAGTTACCCCCATCATAGCTGTGTCTCATGAGAGTTATCCCCATCATAGCTGTGTCTCATGAGAGTTATCCCCATCATAGCTGTGTCTCATGAGAGTTATCCCATCATAGCTGTGTCTCATGAGAGTTACCCCATCATAGCTGTGTCTCATGAGAGTTATCCCCATCATAGCTGTGTCTCATGAGAGTTATCCCCATCATAGCTGTGTCTCATGAGAGTTATCCCCATCATACGTTTCTCATGAGAGTTATCCATCATAGCTGTGTCTCATGAGAGTTATCTCCATCATAGCTGTGTCCCATGAGAGTCCCATGTGTAGCCCTGGTGGTAGGCACACGCAGTACCCTGGAGAGTGTGTGGCGAGACAGCAGTTTAATGCTAAATATTCATTCACTCGACATATACTAGACACACCCTTAGGGTAGTGGAGTATACTCTAGAGGGAGTGGTCAAGGTAGTATGTGTTGGAGTGATTTAGAGAGTCTAGTTCCTGTCTTCGGGCAGTGAGGACGTGTAGAGTCAGTGCCTGGACTTCAGAGAGGAAGGTCTAGCCTGTACTGAGGAGAAGGAGATTAGTGCAGAAAGTCTTCAGCATCCCTGTCTAAAGGACGGTATCAGGTTCAGAGACGTGCTCCTGCCTGTTGATAACTGAGCATCTGTAGCTAACTTTGAAGTAAGGAAAAGAAAGAAGTGACTACTCGACCCTTGGCTAGTTTGAGTGCTTATGTTACCAGCGTGGACAAGGCGAAAGGCAAAGTGGATTTATTGGATTAGTGCTTACGGATTGAAGAAGTCCAGCACATTGCACCCGGTCACTGGGGACCGAAGGGTCACTGTTGTTTCAAGCACAGTGATAAGAAAACCAGGAATTTACCGGACCTTAGGTCGCGGCAAACAAGCCCCTTATAGTCAGTACGTACCTGGGGTCAGGGGAAGTGAAGACTTTGAGTCAGTGCACGACAAGATAAGAATTCAGCTTCTTCGCAGGAAGGCTCCTAACACAAAGCTGACTGGGCAGGTACAGCTATAGATTAGCTGGAGATTTTGAGGGAACTACGCTTCAGGCTGGTTGTACTCGTTGTATTGGAAGAAAAGGAGGCCCCTAACTTGTCCAGCTGCTGTCTCAAGATACACTCTCCTTGGATCAGCCTCCCTGGGACCTGCCTGAACATCTTACAAGTAAAGGTATGGAAAGACGCTGACCGTGTGAGACTGTGTTCTTTATCTGCACTCGACTTCACTAACTTCATAGACCTGAGGGAAGAGTCCCACCTGTAGGGGACCCGACATCTAGCTGCATCACCATCCCCTCAGAGATCTACAGCAGCGCTGGTACTAATTACCAGAATACTACAGGTGGCGTCACGAACTGTACATAAACCTATCCCCTGTAAATATATCCCCAACATACGCCAGACCGCCCGGGCCACAGACCGAGCCACAGCTACCTGTGACAAAAACCCCATAGACTTCCATGGGCTCGGCTCTGAGTACCCCATTGCCCTGGTAATCCACAATTGTGGTGGCGGGTCGACACAAAAACTTGGCGTCACGAACAGGATGCGAAACTCGCGAAATTGCGAGCCCTGTGTGCCTAAGGAATTGTTTTTGTGAAAAAGGACTGTTTTCACTTTTGGCGCCAAAATCGCCATTTTTGTCGCCATATTCGCGCCCTCAGGCGCTGGAGAAGAAGGTGGGCGTACCTTCGTGGGCGTCTACCCCCCAGTGGCGCGAAGAAAATGCCTGCCCTCTCAAAGTGCTATTACAACATGCGATCCTGCCCTACAGCAAAGGAGGTCCGCCTCCTCTTCACCTTCCCTGCGAGGAGGAGGAGACGCAAACCCCACCTCCACGGAAGAGACCGGATGTCTCTGCAGGAAGAAGAAAGAATCTTCTGGAACATCATGGAGGCAGGACGTGTGCAGCCGAGCTGGGAAGCGGAGGAAGGCAGGCCCCGTGCCCCAGCCAAGCTGCCACCAACTTCGGAGTTATCCGTGATCCTGCACCTGCAGCAGGCGTTGCTAGAAACAAAAGAAGAAAATGCACGCCTGAAGAAGATGGTCCAGCACCAACCTGGCTTTGAAGAGATCGAGAGACGCCGGCGTACCCTGGAGCAGCGGAGGCTGTGGGACACGGTGATCTCTCCCCTCAACGACCCCCCACGATTCCAGATACCGAAGAGTCTGCTGCCCAAGGCGAAGGAGCAACCGGAGGCTGCCCCCGAAAGTACCGATCCTGATCCCACCGGTGAAGCGGTGGAGGCGAAGGAGGTTGAGGAGGTACCGCCAGTTCCGGAACGCCCGCCCGGCCAGGAGGCCGCAGCAGATGATCGGTCCCCGGCAGGGACACCGGAGGGGTCCTGTCCGTCACTACCAGATGTGGACTGGGACGAGATGGCGCGCCTGGATGACGTCGCCTAACACCGCCCAGTGGGAACATGAATGGCAGAGTCGTGAGGAGAAGAAGAAACGCCAGCAGGAGGAAGAGCGGGAAGCTCAGAAGAATCGTCAGCGACAATATGCAGAGCTGATCGCGGACAAAGAGAGTGTCCGGAGAGATAAAGGTACCCTGAGGGAACCGCGGCGGCAGGGGTGTGTGACTGAGTTCCAGCTCCGGAAGGGCTGGGGCTTTATCCGTGAACCGGGCCTCTACCCAGGGGTCTTTGTCAGCAGGCGTGACGTAGAATCTCACCTGCCGCAAGGCCATCCCGGGAGGGACTTAGCCAATGGAGACATCGTCACATATACGCGGCACTGGGGAATGAAGGGATGGTATGCCCTTAACGTCACCATCGTCCGTGACCCCGTCCCTGACGCAGGTAACGTCACCACTACCGCAGCGTCCCCATCTCCAGCTCAAGCAGAATCCGGCCGTGCCCCAGCATCGCCCCCTGCAAATTCATCGCAACTAGCGACCCAGAGTTCATCGCAAATTAAAGCCACCTCTTCATCGCAACATGCGACACAGTCTCGATCGCAATCCCTAACGCGGTCCATATCGCTAACTGTGATTGAGACGCAATCGGTGTCATGTGGAGAGAGTGTACCCGTTGCGCCCCTGGAGGTTCGCACCAGAACTGTGGCGACCCAGACCCTGATCGCAGCACATGATTTGCTGGTCCTGGGATCTAGGGCCCATTGCATCGTTCCAGCCCCCGGGGTGGAAAATGTATTGGAAAGTGTATTTGCAGAGAATGAATAAATAAGTAAAGTAGAATTGGTGAGATCCCTATCGGGTCTACCAAAAGTAAAGAAAAGAAAAGTTTGAAATGTTTTATAAAGTTTTGCACAATTTATATAGTGAATATATATATTTCTACTGTAGAATGCCCGGCTGGGTAAATGATAAATGATAAATGGTAAATAGTAACCAGAAAAAGTTTTTGCACTTTCGTATTATGTGATATTATCTAATATGTCTTTGGTTTTACATTGGACTTGGAGGTTAAGGACTGTGCCAACCCAGAACTTACTTGTAAATAGTTGCGCTTCGGTGCCCTATCTTGGTTTTACATAAACCATTACAACTACCTCTGAAAATAAAACCCGTGTGGTGTGGCACTGAGTGAGGTCTGCAATTGGACGTCCTGCAGCCCACCCAGGACCCACGTTGAAGGTTTGGTGCGGGTCCTTCACAAGTATATTGTATATTTATTAAATGCTATTTAATACTTTTGTATTTTCTATAAAGTTTGCAACGTTCAAGATATTCTCACCTCCCGGATGGGAAGATGTTATTGTTTAATGTTTATTGCATAAACAAAATGTCTCTTTTGTATTTTACAGCCCGGGAGTGCTGTCTTTTACCATGGGGGAATGTGTAGCCCTGGTGGTAGGCACACGCAGTACCCTGGAGAGTGTGTGGCGAGACAGCAGTTTAATGCTAAATATTCATTCACTCGACATATACTAGACACACCCTTAGGGTAGTGGAGTATACTCTAGAGGGAGTGGTCAAGGTAGTATGTGTTGGAGTGATTTAGAGAGTCTAGTTCCTGTCTTCGGGCAGTGAGGACGTGTAGAGTCAGTGCCTGGACTTCAGAGAGGAAGGTCTAGCCTGTACTGAGGAGAAGGAGATTAGTGCAGAAAGTCTTCAGCATCCCTGTCTAAAGGACGGTATCAGGTTCAGAGACGTGCTCCTGCCTGTTGATAACTGAGCATCTGTAGCTAACTTTGAAGTAAGGAAAAGAAAGAAGTGACTGCTCGACCCTTGGCTAGTTTGAGTGCTTATGTTACCAGCGTGGACAAGGCGAAAGGCAAAGTGGATTTATTGGATTAGTGCTTACGGATTGAAGAAGTCCAGCACATTGCACCCGGTCACTGGGGACCGAAGGGTCACTGTTGTTTCAAGCACAGTGATAAGAAAACCAGGAATTTACCGGACCTTAGGTCGCGGCAAACAAGCCCCTTATAGTCAGTACGTACCTGGGTCAGGGGAAGTGAAGACTTTGAGTCAGTGCACGACAAGATAAGAATTCAGCTTCTTCGCAGGAAGGCTCCTAACACAAAGCTGACTGGGCAGGTACAGCTATAGATTAGCTGGAGATTTTGAGGGAACTACGCTTCAGGCTGGTTGTACTCGTTGTATTGGAAGAAAAGGAGGCCCCTAACTTGTCCAGCTGCTGTCTCAAGATACACTCTCCTTGGATCAGCCTCCCTGGGACCTGCCTGAACATCTTACAAGTAAAGGTATGGAAAGACGCTGACCGTGTGAGACTGTGTTCTTTATCTGCACTCGACTTCACTAACTTCATAGACCTGAGGGAAGAGTCCCACCTGTAGGGGACCCGACATCTAGCTGCATCACCATCCCCTCAGAGATCTACAGCAGCGCTGGTACTAATTACCAGAATACTACAGGTGGCGTCACGAACTGTACATAAACCTATCCCCTGTAAATATATCCCCAACATACGCCAGACCGCCCGGGCCACAGACCGAGCCACAGCTACCTGTGACAAAAACCCCATAGACTTCCATGGGCTCGGCTCTGAGTACCCCATTGCCCTGGTAATCCACAATTGTGGTGGCGGGTCGACACAACCCCATCATAGCTGTGTCCCATGAGAGTTATCCCCATCATAGCTGTGTCCCATGAGAGTTATCCCATCATAGCTGTGTCCCATGAGAGTTACCCCCATCATAGCTGTGTCTCATGAGAGTTATCCCCATCATAGCCTGTCCCATGAGAGTTATCCCCATCATAGCTGTGTCCCATGAGAGTTATCCCATCATAGCTGTGTCCCATGAGAGTTACCCCATCATAGCTGTGTCCCATGGAGTTACCCTCATAGCTGTGTCCATGAGAGTTATCCCCATCATAGCTGTGTCCAGAGATTACCCCATCATAGCTGTGTCTCATGAGAGTTACCCATCATAGCTGTGTCCATGAGAGTTATCCCATCATAGCTGTGTCTCATGAGAGTTACCCCATCATAGCTGTTTCATGAGTTATCCCATCATAGCTGTGTCCATGAGTTTCCCCATCTAGCTGTGTCTCATGAGAGTACCCATCATACTGTGTCCATGAGAGTTACCCATAAGCTGTGTCATGAGAGTTATCCATCATAGCTGTGTCTCATGAGAGTTATCCCATATGCTGTGTCTCATGAGGTATCCCATCATAGCGTGTCCATGAGAGTTATCCCATCATAGCTGGTCTCATGAGAGTACCATCATGTGTTATGGAGTTACCATCATAGCTGTTCTTGAGGTTACCACTAGCTGTGTCTCATGAGGTTACCCATCATAGCTGTGCCAGAGATTATCCATCATAGCGTGTCCATGAGTTATCCATCATGCTGTGTCCATGGAGTTCCTCATAGCTGTGTCATGAGTACCCATCAAGTGTGTCTCATGAGAGTTACCCTCTAGCTGGTTCATGAGGTTCCATCATACTGTGTCCCTGAGTTTCCATCATAGCTGTGTCCATGAGAGTTACCCCCTAAGCTGTGTCCATGAAGTTACCCACATACTTGTCATAGAGTTACCATCATGCTGTGTCTCATGAGAGTACCCACATAGCTGTGTCTATGAGTTCCATCATGCTGTGTCCATGGAGTTACCCATCATAGCTGTGTCCATGAGGTTACCCACAAGCTGGTCCATGAGTATCTCATTAGCTGTGCTCATGAGAGTTACATCAAGCTGGTCAGAGAGTTACCCATATAGTTGTCCATGAGAGTTACCCACATAGTGTGTATAGATTACCCTCATAGCGTGCCATGAGAGTTACCCATCATAGCTTTCATGAGAGTTATCCCATCATAGCTGTGTCTCATGAAGTCCCACATAGCGTGTCCATGGAGTTACCCCATCATAGCTGGTCCTGAGAGTTACCCATATAGCTGTGTCCAGGAGTTCCCATCACTGTGTCATGAGAGTTACCATCATATGTGTCTCATGAGAGTTACCCCATCATAGCTGTGTCTCATGAGAGTTATCCCATCATAGCTGTGTCCATGAGAGTTATCCCATCATGCTGTGTCTCATGAGAGTTACCCATCATAGCTGTGTCCATGAGAGTTACCCATCATAGCTGTGTCTCTGAGAGTTACCCATCATAGCTGTGTCTCATGAGAGTTATCCCATCATAGCTGTGTCCATGAAGTTACCCCATCATAGCTGTGTCCCATGAAGTTTCCCATCATAGCTGTGTCCATGAGAGTTATCCCATCATAGCTGTGTCTCATGAGTTACCCTCATAGCTGTGTCCCATGAGATTTTACCCCAAAACCATCATAGCTGTGTCTATGAGAGTCCCCATAACTGTGTCATGAGGTTACCCCATCAGTTGCTCATGAGAGTTTCCCACATAGTTGTCCATGAGAGTTACCCATCATAGCTGTGTCTCATGAGAGTTACCCATCATAGCTGTGTCTCATGAGAGTTTACCCCATCATAGCTTGTGTCTCATGAGATTACCCCATCATAGCTGTGTCCCATGAGAGTTACCCCCATCATAGCTGTGTCTCATGAGAGTTTCCCCATCATAGCTGTGTCTCATGAGAGTTACCCATCATAGCTGTGTCCCATGAGAGTTACCCCCATCATAGCTGTGCCATGAGAGTTTACCCATCATAGCTGTGTCCATGAGAGTTACCCATCATAGCTGTGTCCCATGAGAGTTACCCCATCATAGCTTGTCTCATGAGAGTTACCCCATCATAGCTGTGTCCCATGAGAGTTACCCCATCATAGCTGTGTCTCATGAGAGTTATCCCTCATAGCTGTGTCTCATGAGAGTTCCCCATCATAGCTGTGTCTCATGAGGTTATCCCACATAGCTGTGTCCATGAGAGTTATCCCATATAGCTGTGTCCATGAGAGTTACCCATCATAGCTGTGTCTCAGAGAGTTATCCCATCATAGCGTGTCTCATGAGAGTTACCCCATCATAGCTGTGTCTCATGAGAGTTACCCCATCATAGCTGTGTCCATGAGAGTTACCCATCATAGCTGTGTCCATGAGAGTTATCCCATCATAGCTGTGTCTCATGAGAGTTATCCCATCATAGCTGTGTCTCATGAGAGTTATCCCATCATAGCTGTGTCTCATGAGAGTTACCCCATCATAGCTGTGTCTCATGAGAGTTATCCCATCATAGCGTGTGTCCATGAGAGTTACCCATCATAGCTGTGTCTCATGAGATTACCCCATCATAGCTGTGTCTCATGAGAGTTATCCCCATCATAGCTGTGTCTCATGAGAGTTACCCCATCATAGCTGTGTTCCATGAGAGTTATCCATATAGCTGTGTCTCATGAGAGTTACCCCATCATAGCTGTGTCATGAGAGTTACCCCATCATAGCTGTGTCCATGAGAGTTTCCCATCATAGCTGTGTCTCATGAGAGTTATCCCACATAGCTGTGTCTCATGAAGTTATCCCCACATAGCTGTGTCTCATGAGAGTTACCCATCATAGCTGTGCTCATGAGAGTTATCCCCATCATAGCTGTGTCTCATGAGAGTTATCCCATCATAGCTGTGTCCCATGAGATTATCCCATCATAGCTGTGTCCCATGAGAGTTACCCCCATCATAGCTGTGTCTCATGAGAGTTACCCATCATAGCTGTGTCTCATGAGAGTTACCCCATCATAGCTGTGTCTCATGAGAGTTATCCCTCATACTGTGTCTCATGAGAGTTACCCCATCATAGCTGTGTCTCATGAGAGTTACCCCATCATAGCTGTGTTCCATGAGAGTTTACCCATCATAGCTGTGTCCATGAGAGTTATCCCATCATAGTTGTCCTCATGAGAGTTATCCCCATCATAGCTGTGTCCATGAGAGTTATCCCCATCATAGCTGTGTCTCATGAGAGTTACCCCCATCATAGCTGTGTCTCATGAGAGTTATCCCATCATAGCTGTGTTCATGAGAGTTATCCCATCATAGCTGTGTCCATGAGAGTTACCCCCATCATAGCTGTGTCTCATGAGAGTTATCCCCATCATAGCTGTGTCCTCATGAGAGTTATCCCATCATAGCTGTGTCTCATGAGAGTTATCCCCATCATAGCTGTGTCCTCATGAGAGTTATCCCATCATAGCTGTGTCTCATGAAGTTATCCCATCATAGCTGTGTCTCCCTGAGAGTTATCCCATCATAGCTGTGTCTCCATGAGAGTTACCCCATCATAGCTGTGTCCCATGAGAGTTACCCCCATCATAGCTGTGTCTCATGAGAGTTATCCCCATCATAGCTGTGTCCCATGAGAGTTATCCCCATCATAGCTGTGTCTCATGAGAGTTATCCCATCCATAGCTGTGTCTCATGAGAGTTACCCCATCATAGCTGTGTCTCATGAGAGTTATCCCATCATAGCTGTGTCTCCATGAGAGTTACCCCATCATAGCTGTGTCTCATGAGAGTTACCCCCATCATAGCTGTGTCCCATGAGAGTTACCCCATCATAGCTGTGTCCCCATGAGAGTTATCCCATCATAGCTGTGTCTCCCTGAGAGTTATCCCCATCATAGCTGTGTCTCATGAGAGTTATCCCATCATAGCTGTGTCTCATGAGAGTTATCCCATCATAGCTGTGTCCCATGAGAGTTATCCCATCATAGCCCGTGTCTCATGAGAGTTACCCATCATAGCTGTGTCTCATGAGAGTTATCCCCCTCATAGCTGTGTCCATGAGAGTTATCCCATCATAGCTGTGTCCATGAGAGTTATCCCATCATAGCTGTGTCCCATGAGAGTTATCTCCATCAATAGCTGTGTCTCATGAGAGTTACTCCCATCATAGCTGTGTCTCATGAGAGTTATCCCATCATAGCTGTGTCTCATGAGAGTTACCCCATCATAGCTGTGTCCCATGAGAGTTATCTCCATCATAGCTGTGTCTCATGAGAGTTACTCCCATCATAGCTGTGTCTCATGAGAGTTATCCCATCATAGCTGTGTCTCATGAGAGTTCCCCCTCATAGCTGTTCCCAGGAGTATCCCATCTAGCTTGTCCCATAGAGTTTTCCCCACATAGCTGGTCCTGAGAGTTTTTTCCTCATAGCGTTCCCATGAAGTTATCCCATCATAGCTGGTCCAGAGAGTTATCCCCATCATACTTGCCTGGTTTCCCATTTAGGTTTTCTATCTGAAGTTATTTTCCCCCACATAGCTGTGTCCCATGGTAAAACCCATCATGCTTGTCCCCTGAGAGTTTTTCCCCCCCTCATAGCTGTGTCTATGAGATTTACCCCCCTAAGCTGTGTCTCATGAGAGTTTTCCCATCATGTGTGTCCCATGAGAGTTATCCCCCTCATAGCTGTGTCTCATGAGAGTTATCCCCATCATAGCTGTGCCCCTGAGAGTTACCCCCATCATAGCTTGCCCATGAATTTACCCCATCATAGCGTGTCCCATAAAAGGTTTTACCCCCCCTCATAGCTGTGCTCATTTGGAGTTTTCCCCCTCATAGCTTGTCCCCCTGAGAGTTTCCCCCCACATACTGGGTTTCCCCTGGAGTTATCCCCATAATAGCTGTTCCGTTGAAATATACGGGGTGCTTTCCCCGAGCTGGGGCCCCCCGGTGGTTGATGAGGGTAATGAACTGATTAATGAATGGGCCCCAGCTGGGGCTGAATGGAGGATATAAGTGGCCTGAGTTCCCCGCAGCCTTGCCCCCGGGGACGTTGTTTTTTCTGGCTTGCTTGAAGCACTTTTTGTCGACCCCCCCCAAACCACAATTTGGGTTACCAGGGGAAAAGGGGTACTCCCGAGCCGGCCCAGGAAAATTTTGGATTGTCACAGGAGCGGGGCTCGGTTGTGGGCCCTGGGGGTCTGGCGTATGTTGGGGGGGAAAATTTTACAGGGGGTAGGTTTATATACGTTCGTGACCACCTTAGTATCTGGTAAATTTTTTACCAGCGCTGTGAATCTCTGAGGGGATGGGGATGCAGCTAGATGTCGGGGCCCCCCACAGGTGGGCTGGTCCCC